>JANHGN010006097.1:44489-71166 GCA_024605025.1 Megaceryle maxima
TGTGTGGTTTTTTGTTTGTTTGTTTGTGTTTGGTTTGGTTGTTGGTTGTTTGGGGGGGTGGGGGTTGGTCGTTTGTTTGGGGGGTTTGTTGTTTTATTTGTGGATTTTTTGTTTGCTTTTTTGTTTGTTTTTCTTGTTTTTCTTTTTTTAGGACATGTTCACATATATATTTATATTTCCATCTGATATCAACATTGCTTTATATAGCTCACTATGAGATCATCAAAAGTTAACACCCACGTCTCCATTGATGTGTTAAAAATGTGATCTGCTAATAAAAGTCTCTAGATCCTTGTATTTGTTAATGGTGTATTTCTCCTTTAAGGAATCCTTTTTCTAGTTCTGTATGTTTCTGTAAGTCTTTAAAGGGTTTATTTTCCAAATATGCATATCATTCCTACCACCATTGATGATATTTGTTCTACAAATGTATGAAGAGGGAAAACAGTCCTTACAATTTTAAAAGTAGTTTATATAAATATTGTAATAATAAAACTATTTAGAACCCTGACCAATATTTTCTATACTAAAGTTCATTTGTAAACTCGCTTTGTAGTCAAGACATTAATTTTTTGTAAGTTTATTTTTCTCAAACCATGGAATGCAATTAGGTGACTTTTATCTAAAACATAAATCTGCTGACTTGCTGTTAAAGTTTTGGAAAATGAGGAAGTAGGCAATGGTTATAGAAAGAATTGCCTAGACTGCAAGCATATAGGCACTTATTCCTAATTTTGTGTTTTGTTCATTAAAGTCATTATATGGGAAAACTGTGTAAAGCATACAGTGACTGTATGCAAGCAGAAGAGAGCATGGAGAATAAAGGGGGAGAAAAATTGATCCAAATCCCATACAAGAAAATATATATAAAGCTATAAAAACATCATTCTTCTCATAGGATGACCAAGTAGTATCCTCTCATAGAGAGGATATCATCAAAGCTAATGTGATGATTCTTATGTTAAAATCATCTCAGGTACAAGACAAAGAGTGGTAACATCTGTGCTTGAAAAAGTAGTATAACAGAGCAATCTACTAATACAGAGAAAAGGGATGATTTGATAAGTATGCATGTTTTCCATAAAACAGAACTGGAGTATTGCCAACAAATGACGAGCAGTTTGGCCTTGTGAGATAGTATCTTCAAGAGGTTTCCTTTCATAAGCTCAACTTACCGTAAAATACATGTTCTAGTAGGTATGACTGTCCATTGATGTTCTGGCTTTTGGGTGATTTCGGTAAAACTGTCAAAACTGAGAAGTAATGTAGGCACATATGTCATGTGCATGTTTGATATTTTTGAAAACCATACCCTGGACTACATATCAGACCATGAAAGACACATTTATATGGACAGATAAAAAATAAAATAATAACAAAACAGTAAAACAGCACAACAACAAAAACAAACAACACCGCAGTTGTTGTAAATCTCAGAGTATTCAAATACAAATACTTGTATTTTCAGACACTTAACTGTAGTAGGAAAGTATCATGTTCTGTCTTTTCATTGACTATGTCTATTGAATGATTCCTTTTTTTTTTTCTCTTCCCCTCTATATTAATTCATATATACATCTCACCTGTTATTTGGGTGCTTAGGATTTTTTTTGTTGCTGTTGTTTGGTTTGGTTTGATTTCTGGGGTTTTTCTTAATAGTCAAAAAAAATAGTGTTTCTGAGTCAATCACCAAAGTATCAAATTTAGATGCAAAGATTTTCCAGGTTAACTCCAAATGGTTCTATATTGTCTGACATAGACCAACATCTCATTATTCAATGGCCATGACATGGTCTAAGAAAAACACAATCCACAAACTAGCTAGGGACATTAGAGTTTCAGCCACAAGTCTCTTTTGATGTTCTAAATTGATCCTTGTCCTCCCTGCATCTGTGAGAGCTGGCACTAGAACACTACTCGTTGATGTGCAAAGACATGAAACCTGTGATAACATCATGAGAGTCATGAGAGAGAGGCTGACATGAGGTGACCTCTTCTAGATGGCAAACCAATTTTCAAGTAAAACATGGGCCTTCAAGGGCAGGTAGCAGATGAGCAGGAGGGTGATTTTTTTTTTTCTGCTTCATAGTTTTTCAAACTTTAATTCTTTTCAAAATCCACTAATTTTGTTTGTATTGACTGTGACTGAGCCCTTAGAAGTAGAATACTGCAGTATTTGTTAGCTTTTATACAGTGTTTTTATCTTTAATATAGTTTTTTTTTCAATATGCATAGTTTCTTCATTAAACATAGGGCTATCACACATTAATATATTACAGAATATATTTTTAAAGATAAGCTGAGAGTTACTTTTTTTCTCTTGGTTAAAAACTGTGTGCCTTTGTTTCAAAATGAAAATATATGTTTCCTTGCAGGAAAAAGCTATGTCCACAAGATTAAAAGACACAACAAGACAAAATATCTAAAATCTATGGGGAAATTCTGAGACAGTGTTGTACTGATGTATTATAAGGAGACCTTGACTTATCATATGTTTTGAAAGGTCACTCACAAAGGTCACTAACAAAAAGTCACTAACAAAGGCTGACACTTCAGACCCCAGCTTACTCTCCCAGATACTAAGCATCTGAGAAAGTCCAGTAGTACAGAACATCAGAAAATACTCAGGAGAGCTGAAATACCTCTGCCTCAAGGATAGGCTGAGGGAGCAGGGACTGTTCAGCCTGAAGAAGAGAAGATTATGGGGGGACCTTATAACTGCCTTCCAATACCCAAAGGGAATCTACAGGAAAGCTGGAGAGGGTCTCGTCACAAACTATAGGATGAAGGGAAATGGTTTTAAACTGGGGGAAAATATGTTTAGACTGGATCTTAGGAAAAAGTTCTTCAGTACAAGGGTGGTGAGACTCTGGAATGGATTGCCCAGAGGGGTTGTGGATGCTGCCTCCCTGGAGGTGTTCAAGGACAGATTGGATGAGGCCTTGATCAACCTAGTCTAGTTGAGAGGTTTCCCTGTCCATTGCAGGGAGGTTGGACTAGATGATATCTGAGTTCCCTTCCAACCTAAGTCATTCTGTGATTCTATGATTCTGTCTGTAACTGGTGTTTTCAGATCAAACTTCATCTACTTCTTAGCGTAGCCTGTTCCAAAGCTGTAGAGTTTGTATTTACATATGGTATGTACAGTTTCTGTACATGCTTGGCAATATAAAAATAAGCTTCAAAAGGATTTTAAATCCGTCTTGCAATGCTTATATATCTGTAGTGCACAAGTAAGACAGGAAACCATCAGTCATGCCACCTTTTCTGCTAAATCTACAGAATATCCATCTAATAAAAAAATAAATAAATTAATTTTTTTTTTTTTTTTAAATCACAAGTATAGGTACATTTACAGCTGACTAGAAGATAGAAATGATACATAGAACCATCCATAACAATTACACCATTTTTACAGTATTTCATTCTTGTCCTAATTTTCCTGCAAGCTAGTCATGGTATACCCCTGCAACTCTCATTGATATATTAACATTAAATGTTCTGAAAGTTTTTCTTTCTCTAAAAATGCACTTGAACTAGATGAACTTCCTGATCTACTTTTCTCCTCAAAATAAACAAGTAAGATCTGTTTATATTTGAGAAGAAGCTGCTGTGAATATCCTTTAAGTGCTTTTGTAGAAATACATTTAACTGCACATATATTCTACATTTTGCATTATGCAATATTCCCAATATGAAAACACCAAAGGAGTTAATAGGAACATATAAAAAGCAATATCCTTAATCTTATATGTTAGGATTTAGTAATTGTATTTAATATTTTTAAATTTGTAAAAATCATGAATTACAGTAGGTTATTTTGGAAGAGGTCCCATGTTATTTGTTCCCTAATAGTTCCAGGGACATTACATTTTTTCCAAAAGAAATATAAATCTTATTTTACAAAAGTTGAGAAAATTTGTGTATATATGTTTAAAGAGAGGTTACTTTCCTCTTCATCTTTTTTTTTTTTTCTTTTCATACAAATTCTGATTTCTTTGCCTTTGTCAGCTTAAATTAGGCTTTTAATGTTATTTTAACATTTTGTATTTAATATGTACTAAAAACAGTCTGGGCCTAATGTTAACACAGCTGTGAAATTTGATTTTTATCCTCTTTGCTAAAAGACTTGCGGGAGTATAAAGACTTTTTTTTTTTTATAACAATGTTTCCTAAGGAGGTAAAAATAACCAATATAACACCACTTTTTTAAAAGTAGATAATTTGCACAGTACTCCTGACCACAGCAGTGATTAAACAAACACTAGGTGGGGTCACCCATTGCTTGTAAGCTGGTAAGTATAACTTAGGCATTACCATTCATTCCTGCTTTTTATGTATCAAATTCTGGCATTGTGACAATGGCTTGAACGCTTTCCATAGAGTCATACAACAATTCAGTATAAAGAACTTCTGGAGTTGATCTGGTCCAGCAAGGCTAACCGAAAAGGGTCCAGCTGAGTTTTGGATATCTCCACAAACAAAGAACGCAAAATATCCCTGCACATACTTGAAAACTCTTGTAGAGAAAAGATTATTCATAATATCATAATATTGCACCTTCCATCCATCACCTCTTACCCTGTCACTGTGCAGCTCTCAATAAAGCCTGGATCTGGTTTTCTACATCCTCCAGGATAGATGAAGATAGCAGTAAGGTCTCCCTTTCATATTCTTTTCCTATTGTTGAACAAAGGAAGATCTCAACCTCCATGAAGGTGCCCTGTGCTCCAGCCCCTGCTCATCCTAATGTTATTCTGACATGCTCTTTCCAGCATGTCACTGCCTGACTTATACTAACTGGGAAGTACAAAATGGACACAATGCTCCAGGTGCCTCCCCTGCTCACTGCTGAGCAAAGGGGAACAAACACTTCCCTTGACCTGCATCTCCCCTGGTCAGTTCATCAATGTCCCTTGTCTGGAAATTACTTTTGTTTTTCTTCAGAAATGTTTTTGTTGCAGCAAAGAGACTCAACAGTAAGTATGCTGCCTGCTCCTCAATGGGACAGAAATGATCAAAAGGATGCATGCAGGGCCTGTGTCATTGTGTGACTAGGTTGATTTCTGTCCAATTTCTCTTTCTCCAATGCTCCTACTTGCAAAAGTGGCCTTTTTTGGCCTAGCCAAGACAGCCATTCTGAGCTTTCAGCTTCTCCAGGATGTTGGCTACCTCTTGTTAGCCCCTTTGGGAAACATAAACCTTCAGGTTGGAAACAAGCCATCTGCCATCTCATGGCAGGGACAAAGGAGAACCTCAGAGTGCTAGCCCATAGCCTCATTATTCCTCACCATTTGCACTCTTTGCAGCTTGCCATGGACCACCCTTTGCTGTTTGCCAGGTCTCCTCCACACTCCCAGAGCTTAATTCCAAATTTTACATTCCACACTGCTTTCTCTGAGGGCTTGGTCACAGCCTGCTCTCTCCAGAACCAGCCTCTGGGCAGTCTGGTGAAGCACCTGATCACTATATGCTATGGCACTTTTCAGCCTCAGGTTCAAGTTTGACTGGTACTACCTTAGTTTTTCAGAAGCTACTCTGCCACTGTGTCACTCAATGGGGATGGGGATAAGCACTGAAGGGGATGAAAGCCCAATTCTGCTAAAGCCAAAGGAAATTTGCAATATTGCAAAGAAAGTCAGGTCCTCTCCACCTGACTTCTTTTTCAGTTGCTATGGAAGAAATCCCTCTTCTTCACTGTACAGAGGAGGTCAGAAACACTGCAGGTCACAGAGGAAGGTGTTACTGTATGATATTTTTGATCAGCAGAAGATGATTCCCAGCCTAGCAAGGCTGATGCCTGTTTTCTGTCTTCAGGATGACTCATTATCCTCCATCCCTGCTATTCATGGGCAGGTGTCTAAACCACCTTGCACTATTTCAAGGCAGTGGGCCCAGGTGAAGTAAGGTTGTGGACCACAGATGCCTCCAGTGCCTACAGGAGATTGGAAGCAATTAATTTGGCCCTTCTGCAGGAAGTTTGTTGTCTCTTTCTTGAGGGAATCTCAGCCAGAGTCATGTATATAGGCAGTAGCTGCACTTCCTGATGGTCCCTCACCATTTCCTCTTCAATGTCATCTTGATCTCCAGTGTGTCTGGGTCCCCAGTGACCTGGCAGAGCAAAATCAGGTTTTCACCCATATTATCCCCATATGTTCATTTCTTTCCCTGCCTCTCCATATCATTCTTCCTCTAGGCTTCATCTAGGTTTGACAGACAGAGGAGCTGGAACCGCTTCTCCAGGAAGGAGTGGATGTCTACTCCTGCATACCAGGGATCTCTCATTATCCTGATTTCACTGGAATAGAATCATAGGCCAGAAATTGTATACAGGCCGTTGGAAATTTTGAGTCACCCAGGAGCTCAAGCTGGGAAGGGTAAAAGCCAGGGCAGCTGGCCCAGTTGTCTCACAGGTGTATCTCAGGCCATGAACATCACACTCATTATATAGGAGGAAGTTTACAGAGGAGAGGGGCTTCTTCTCTTTGTGCTACAGTTCAGTCCTGGATACAGGTTAAATGTAGACTCTCTCACACTGCTGATGGAGTTGCTATGGCCACTTCTCATCAGGTCGTCGTTAGAAAGACTTGGTTGATGGGGCAGGCTTATGCTCAACTTTCCCAAGCTGGCCTGGACTCTGGGGAAATGTTCTTTCTTCAGAAGGTCAATATGGAGTCCTTCATGCTCCAGTGAGAGCTGGCAATTGCTCCCTTTTTTCTCTTTACACCCCTGCCTGCTCCAAGGCCCCTCATTAATCACGGGGACAACACACTCACGAATTTGAGGGGCCAGTTATGTGGGTGGACTTCTTTTAAGGGCTAAGGTAGAACAGGTTACCCAGTATGGGCCGTTAAGTGGCTGGTCAGGCAGCTATTGGGTCATACAGTACCTCTAATTCCTTCCTCCAGCATTTGAAGTCCTCCATTGAAGCCACCCCCTGGTTGCCTTCTCCAGGAATGTCTGGAAACCACTCAGTATGCCAAGATAACTTTCATTGCAGGTCAGTGGGAAAGCTTGCACATTATGTTTCTTCATCATTCTCTCACACTTGATGAGTTTACAATGAAAAAATAGGACATGTCAGTAAAGCTAAGTTTCTTATTAATGTTTAGAATTAATCAGAAAGAGTACTTGTTCTGTGTGTATTCCAAGATGTCTGGATGAGGGTGAAAATATGACACTGAAGTAAAATATGTTTTACAATTACATTTTCAATTATTCTACTATTAACTTTTATCACCTTCATTTTTTAATTTATTAGTGTCCATTTAGCATGTTTTTTCTTGGTAAGATGAATATTGATCAGTCATGATCAAGACTTCTTGTCATTCTGGACAGGTAATTTATAAAACCCTCAGCATAACACAAGATCAAAATTATAAGCCATTTTTTTTATGTTACAGTGTACTCCAGCAATATTACTTAAATCAGTAATAAAATATGATCTCACATCCAAAATATTTCATAGCAATGGCAGAAATTTCTTCAGAGTGATGTTGAATCTATTATTCTATGGAAAATATTAGTCTGTTTCATGTAAAATTGAAGGTAATAATGGAAGTTAATCCAAATGAATTGCAATAAATTAAAATCTTTTCTAAATTGATATACCACCCTGTTTACTTAACTACTTAAAAGCAGTTATCTACCAAGACCTGGACTTCAAAAAATATAACTTCACAGAATTGTGTTTAAAACAATGCAGAGGAGTGTAACACTGTAGTTTCCAATATTGCGAAGAAGCAGAAGCTTGAAAAATCACTTTCAAAAAACCCACAATAAAACTTTGATAATATATTTGTCACAATAGCAAAAATATACTACTACCTTAATTACCATAGCTGTACTTTTACTTATAGCCATAGGGGTTAAATAAGAGGGTTTGAAGAGAGTTTAAATTAAGATGGTATTGCTGAAACTTTTGGCAAACGAAACTGTCATGCTATTATCTGACCTTTTACTTAATCTAAGCAGGTCGTTGTCAATAGCACTCCACCTTGGTCTTTTGATAGAATTAAGATATATTTTGTACTAAAGCCACCTTGGCTAAGCCTATATCAAGAAGTAGCTCTTCTATGTTACTAGAAAACCAAGGTTTTCAAGGTAATCAAATGATTTACATGTCAGATATTCAACTAGTAACACTGTTGAAGATGTTGCAGCTACCAACTAGCATTGTTTAAATATGATTCATATACTTTATAGCAAAAGAGAAAGAGATCTCTGTGTCTGTGTGAGCTATCCTCTGGGATGTAAAGCAGATGGAAAAAAAAAAGTACTAAAAGTGTACATTATGTAGTTTGAAAAAAAAAAAAACAAACCACATATAAATTTTGAAAATATTTTAGTCCAATTTTTTTTAAGAAATTCTATCTGAGTGACAAAAAGTAACCATTATTGGAAGTACTTGTCTTCTGCGAGCTATGGATTTTTATGACTGTTTGCAAAGATGTATGGAAAAATAAGGGAAGGAATAAGAGGAGACACAACATAAAAAGTTGCCAAAAAAGACATGATAGAAGACCTGACAAGAAGACCAAATTTAATTCAAGAAGCAACAAGGACTCAATTAAAGTGTTACAGTGCATTTTTTACTCTCAGCGAATTCCCCCACCTCTTTATATTCCAGCTGATACTACAAAGATTGTTGAACCAAACAGTGTACCATTAACAAACCTAAAATATGCATAACCTTTGTTCATTACAATTGGTTCTAACTCTTATGAAATGTTGACCCATATTCTAGATTTCTTCGGTGTTTTGAAAAGCAGTCCAGGGTTGTTACATTCCATTTAAGGAACCTCTTACATGGCCAAAAGAGATGTATGCTTAGTATTGCATTGGGATAACTGGAAAGATTTCTTTATTGTATAAAGTAGTACAGTATTCCCTATTCTTCCACTTCATTATGAAAACTGAGTTTCTCAAGCTTTGAAATGAGAATTTATACTTTCCAGACTAAAGACGAATGTTATGTTGGCACATAAAGGAAAAACCATCTACATACACCTTTGTTCCATGTGCTCAGAAATCTATGAATAGTCCCACCATAATTTTAAAACCAGGGAATGCCCTTCCTCCCTATTTAGTTGTAGCTGCTGTAAACCCCCAATTTTAATGGCATTGAGAATAAATAAGGTCTTTAAAGGGATACTGAAATATGTCTGTGGAAACATTTCCTCTCCATTTAAACATCTGTAAGGTAAGGGGGAGAGGTCTATACTTTACCCCTTCAATAAAAGTAAGAAATTTTTTAACATTAGGGACATAGTTAAAAAGTAATAGTTACAAATTATCAAACACATTTATGTGATGTTGCCATCAAGATATATTTAGCCAGATACATGTTGTCAAGATAAAACTTCAGGGAAGGTAAAACTTCAGGCTTTCATAGATTCATGAATCAATGCTTGAAACCCTCTGGGTTAAAAATGTATGGAGTGAGAGTGCACTACTCCAGTTTTACACAGATGAAATTTCATTGATTTCTGGCATGAAAGTAGAGTATTGAAGTGATAAATCAGATCTTTGCATTTCCTACAGGTCT
Source organism: Megaceryle maxima (assembly GCA_024605025.1). Taxonomy (NCBI): domain Eukaryota; kingdom Metazoa; phylum Chordata; class Aves; order Coraciiformes; family Cerylidae; genus Megaceryle; species Megaceryle maxima. The sequence goes on from JANHGN010006097.1 coordinate 54,037, forward strand.
AACACAATGCTTTCTAAGGCAACTTAAGAAAAGAAAACACACACACAGAAAAGACAAATAAACAAGCAAAACCAAAAAAATAACCCACTCCCCAAAAAAAACCCCAACAATCAAACAAACAAATAATCAAAGCCAAACAACTAAACCACCCCCTAAGACTAGAAAACGCTTCACAAAACATAATAAAATAAAATAATATTTATTTCATACTACGTACTGATTTTAAAATGTACCTCTTGAACACATCATGAAAGTGGAAAAGAAATAAAAATTGTACTTATTTTGTAGTGACCTGAATTTAGCATCAGATGTTAAAATCAAGACATGAAATTTCGGTAGAGAGATAAAAGTCAGAACAGAGACCTGACCACATGCCGGATGATATTAGTGGCAGATGTGATCGTCAGAAGTGTGATGGCATTTCCTCTGAATAGGCGAATGTACTCTTCAAACTTTGATGTTAACATGATTAGCAATGAAAGTATGCTTTGTTCCTTTGCCTTCACATGGTCTCAATATTGGCAGTTATCGTTTACTTGTATTTTTAAATCAAATATTATCCTGCCCTGTATTCATGTGCAGATGCTTTGCACAATGCAGCTTTTTCTGTTGGACCTAAAAGAAAACTGTGAAACAGTGTACTGAACAGGGGCTAAATATATATATAATTTTTCTCTTTTACTGGATCAAATAATCTGTATTTCCTCATTTTATACTGGAAGTCCCAGTACCATGCTTTTCACTTCACACAAATATCCCTACTACTTCGTCCATTGCCCCCAGACAGCTATTAATTGACTTCAAACACAACTTTATTGCAAAATGATTGCAGCTTTATTAAGCAACAGGATTTACAGGCAATAACATAATCAATATAACATTAATATATCACATAATCAAGCAGGATTCTTACAGGCTTTGCCTGTAACCTGTAATATGTAGAACATCATTGTGACTGGTGATAGCAGTAGTCCAAAAAAAAGATAGAAATCACTATTTCTGAAGTGGGAAAATACATATCTTCTCTCAGTTGAAGAAAAAGTGTCCTGTTTATCACACATACATCTTCATCAATTACCTAAAAATTCTCGTTCATGCATTATAAAATATAACAGTTGCGTAAGTATGTTACTATAATGGAAGTTAGAATAACGAAGTGTATTCCTGAGAACATACTGGGATCAAATCTTTTCCTCAAACTCCTGTAAGTACACCTAGATCTCAGTGATGCTTCCTGTATTTGACATGTTACTTGTGTGAGTAAAAATGACACACCAAACAAAATCAATAAAATTTTGTAAAGTCTTGCACATTAGAATACCACTGAATGTCTTTCAGCTGCTACAATAAACCTGAGTGTACTTACGAAGTTCTGTGAACCTAAAATAGAGCCCTATTTCCATGAACTCTATCAGTATGTGAATGAATGACACTTGAGATGGCGGAATCTATTCAAATGGTATGTCTTGAAAGCAGAAATGTTCTTGAACACATAACTTTCAAAAAACTTGCACAAATAGCCTCTGAAGCTCTTCTATGCTCTCTTTTCTAGCCAAAATATTAATTATCCTTACTACAGTACAAACAAGCCAACCTGGAAAGCCATGTCTGCAATGCCATGTTGGAATCTGATTCTGTTGATAGCCTTTTGGTCAAATTCCTTGACAAAATTCCCTTACTGATTCCATCTACTTTTGAAATGTTCTCTGGAGAGTAATAGGCATGCTGGCACTTGAACAGGGAAGTGGGTGGGAGAGAACCATGGAAGTGTCCCAACACCTCCAGGATATACCCACATTTTAAAGTCTCAATACCTGTGCTCTGTAGTGCCTCTCATCACCTACCCACTTTGATGTCACAAGACTTTGTAGCATAACACCATGACATCTTCATGTCATGACTCCATTCCTCCTTTCTGCACTCAGAATATATCTCTTCAAAAAGATATGGTGCACATAGGCCTCTTATTTCTAAGTATGGCACCCAAACAAATGACAGTATGCTACTTTGGAGAAATTATCGAACTGGGAGAAAATTTGGACAGAATTAGCTAAGGAGTATGGTCTGGGTAAGTCAGATGCAGCATTTATAATTCTACGAAGAGCACTGACAATTTGGACCAAGTCATCTTAATACAGAGAAGAAAGTAGTGATACAAGAAAAGCTGAGAGAGCTTTACAAGCCAAAGGCACTAACTCTGGAAGGGGCTATGTATAAAGAAGTCTATGATAGAAGGGTACTGTGCAGCTCATTCTGTTCTTGGAGTGAAAGATGGGAAGACAGATCTCCAAACTAGTAACTTAAAACATACAAGACAAAAAAATGGGATAGAAGACACTATCTACTAAAGAAGGATACTTCCAGAGAGACAGTAAAATATGTGCCATGATCATAAGCCTATGAGTGAACGCCTCCTGTCACTTGCATTGTAGTGACTTGAACCAAGCAAGGCAATCCATTCAGCTTGTTTGGATCACTGCCTAAGAGCAGTGAGAACTATCCCAAAGATATTCACTGTCCAGCACCATGCTTCCAGGTTGACACCTCTTCCCTCATGCACCTAGAAGTTATTCTTCCTCCACATAACAGTAAGCACTACTCACAAGCCAGATATCAGTTATTTTCTCACACTCTGTAGGTTATAGTTCTGCTACACACACAGTCATTTGACAAGCAAATATTTGGATATTCAAGCTATTCTTCTACACCAGGTGAGGAGGAACAGTTGTTTCATGCTGATTCCCTACTCCACAAGCTCCATTTCAGAACTTTCCAAGGCAATTCCTCAATGACTCTAGGAAGCAAGACAATCAAGACTTTAAGGGAGATTTACAGTAGAAAATCCCAAGATAGCATTCATTCTGTAGAAGAGGAGGCAGAGGGAAGGATGGAGATCACTTTCAGACCAGACTTCACACAATTTTCCTACAACTCAGAGGGTCTCTTGATTTTTGCACAACATACATAACTAGACCTATCACTGCTGCCTGAACATGAGGATGAACATGGATGTAAGCCCAGAATTCCCTCTGGCAGAGAACTGTGTATTATCAAACATAACAAAAAACAACTAGATCGAGAGCTGTGTCCCAGGAGAATCTCACAATCTTACCCACTCTGGACACTTTCTTATGAATAACTGGGCAAACGGCCCAAAGCTTGATCTGTTTTATACATTTGACAACAATAAAATATTTTTGTACTCTCTAACATATGTTTGTTCTCTGTGCTTGAGGTCCTTTGGGACTGCCCTTAGCTCCACTGTTAATTTCCTTCTCTTCCCTATGAGATCTGCATGAATATGCTCTGATCCTAGATGATGAGAACCTCTGCACACTCAGGTATGGATTAATGATCTCTTAAAGTAGACCTGGGAGTATCAAATCTCATTCCAATGAAAGGTTTGAAAGACATGACTGTCAAATACAAGAGAAGTTCTCCCTGGGATTAGGGACATAAGAAAATGTGCTTCTTCTGACCAGGAGATATACAGCCAGCACTTTTTGCCGTCCCTTTAAACTGACATAAGGAGCAGATTCTGTCAGGCAAAGCAGACATATTCTTGTATTCCTCTGCTTGGATAACAGAATACTGGCCATAATGACAGGCTGTGATGTTTGTAGTGATGGTTTCAGAGCAGCATCCCACTGCTCACACTCTCCCAAAGTTCCATAAAATGACATGTGTATACCCTTAATAGTGAGTTGAGGAACATGTTTTCTGATGCAAAGGGGTGATCGAGGCTGGTACTCAGTGTGGAATATTGGTGGGGTTTTTTCCTTGTAGTTTCACAAGTTTAAAAGTGTCATTTTTTCAATTAGGGGGACAGGAGAATGTTTTCAGTTTGGTGAGGGATACGAGAGTAGAGGCAGGCATGGAGGTCTGATGTAGACAACAGAATGATCAGGCTGTCTGCTGACAGCAACCTGTCCTTGCAGCAACCAAGGAAAATACTCCTAACTGCTGAAAGGTTACAGAGGAGAAACAAAGAGATTATTTGAAAAGGAGGATGAAGAAAGAGAGAAACAAGATAAAAGTCTTGAAGCCAGGAAAAGGCCCTGAGACTAGGTGATGAAGATGACCAATGAACACTTACACAAATGGCCTTCAACCACAGCCCTTCCATTCCAGGACTGAATCCACATCCATGGTTAATAAGCCCAGAGCTGAGTGCTTATTATCGGGAGAGACTGAGCAGACCGTGGCTCCAAAGAGTCACTTGCTGATAATGCAAGTGACAACCCTTGCATTTTATAGTTGTGATCATATCCAAGACACAAAAGACCTGCACTGTGAGCACAGATATCATGCACTATCTAAGGGTGCTTTCCACAGAGATGTGCCAAAACTGAGTCAGTTTTGTAGATGGGCTCAAATGTAGTTAGGCTCAAGTATTAAAAGTCAAATATTATAAGGTGAAGGAGGGGAGAAGCAAGCAAAACTAATGGCTTACTGAGACCAGAACATGCACACGCCACTTAAAAAAGACAAGCAATCAAGAGGAACAAGTTTGTTGGTGAGAACAGCACTTCTGGTATGCTTCTCTGATCCTCTGTATACCTTGCATAAATTTGTAAGGGAGGGCCTAGGCAGGCTATAAGACTTGTCCCGCCTAAGAAAGACATGTGTTTAGGCATTTCAAGAAGCCTGACAACTTAGCTTTCACACTCCTTCTGTGAGCATCCTCAGACTCAGATAGAAGCCACTCAAAATGTAAGGCAAGATTAGGCTTCATTAGATTCCTGGTGGATTTACTACAAATTACCAGAAATATAAAAATTTCCTGTGTTCACAGTAAATTATCTCCTCTTACCTCTTGTCCACATGTAATCACTTAGACTCAAAGAGCAGTCCTCATGAGCAAGGCCTGGGGAATAATTTCTTCACTCTCTAACATGCACATGCACATACATATACAGTAGTAGAAGGTCATACAATTTTTCTAAAAGTAGCTGGTGACATGCATTGCTTTCCACTTCCTTCTCTGTTGTGCTGTTTTAATTTCTGCTAAAGTGAGTAAGATCACTACAGAGAAAATGTAACTTGAGAAGGAATTTATATGTTCCCTAAAGTTATTCCTCTCCAAAGAAAGATGCTGAATTAAAGAACCACTATACCCTTCATGTTCTGGAAAGTAAGCCACAGGAGGCATACAGGTTGTACACCTCCATAACCCCTTCTCTTCAAAAGATATTAATCTTTTCCGTCAGCACACTAGTTTGTATTTTAATTCTAACAGAAGCATGATCAACACTACTCTCTTCATTCTATCCCACTTATTTTTTTCAAAATTACACCCTTTTTTCTTTTGTTTTGTTCTTAACAACTCCTAGTAAAAACTTTGCAATCTGTGATACTTATCAATATTATTTAATTCATATCCAGACAGATTCCAAACTGCTGACATTCAGAGAAGCAGTGAAGTAATTTTGCTATATCCACCATTCCTCACACAACCCAAACCATGCCTGTCTTAGATGAAGAAAGTATCCATTTTCCCTTTTCCTCTCTGTGTATAGGAGAACCACATTTATGGATACATTTATCATAATCTTACTTTGCAAAACAGTGTTTGTCAAGGTTTACCAACTCTTTCAAAGCTAATTTTTCTATTTTTTAAATTATCTCATTTTACATACAGTTTTGCACATGAAGTTGCAAATTATGTATTCTTTTATGCAAAAACTTGACAGATATGACTGATTTTAGAAAATTGTTCATATAAAAAAAAAAAAACAGCCAAAGCCACAACTGTTTATAAAGCAATTTGCCCAAATATTGAACCATTTTGTAGGTTAGACTGTTTCTTTAAATACACATCAATAATGTTTTTCAAACTGAAGAGACTGAGAGTAGGTTACTCTCAATCAGTTTTAACCACTGAAATACATGGAGTAATTTTAAACTAATTTCTTAAGTTAAAAAATAAACAACCTTGAACCTTAAGGCCTTCCTTACCATCATGACCCTTTCTAGGGCAAGCTGCTCTAACAAATCCAGCAAGAATAGGCATAATTTTTAAATATCAGCTTGCTTTCACTCACATAACCAAGTATGGATTTCAGTGTGTAAATTCAGATACGACAGTCAAAAGGTTTCCAGGGAAAGTTGATGACACTGTGCTGAACATATTATGAGTCTGTGGATGCAGTTTAATGGCAGTAGATCTGGCTCCACCACTCACCCACAATCACTGTGAAACTCTAAAACATCCCATCACACCTGCATCTCTGTCAAGTGAAAACCCTAATTCTCAAGTTCGAGTTCTCATTTCTGCCATAAACAAAGTAGGTAACTTGGTGAAACCACTTCTCTACCTCTGTGCCTCCATCCTCCGTGCCTCCATCCTCCTCTGGTCTCACAGAGGTGGTGTTTCTTTGTTACATGCTGTGCAGATCTCATCCGGAACAGTATCACCTGTACTGGGACGGGGGCTTTCTTCTACATTATACAGAGAAATTTTTAAGAGGATTCCAGGTACTGCTATTTCAAGGCACAGAGAAATACTAATCACTTCCCCTGGGGTTGTAAGTCTGAGCTGTTTGCTTTTTGATAGCCTACAATAAGGTAAAATGCATATATTTGAGCAAAGTGTTCCCACTGTAGTAGAACCAGAATATGATGGATGAGAATGGAGGAAAAAAAAAAAAAAAATTTAAAGCAAGACTTTGTGCAGTAGTCTATGCAGTTTATCTTGCCCTTTGCTCTGAAACAGCTGGTATCAAATCCTATGGAGTGCAATATGGTAAAAATGAACACTGATCTGATTTGTTTATGTAATGGTTTATTGCACGTTCTCACTGTTGCTTGCAGTTAAACTATAGACTTTCTTAAAATCAGGTTTATAGAATATAGACATTTCAGTTGCCCGTGAATTTTTCACGTTACATATACTTGGAAAATCTAATCTGAGAGGTTCATTACTAGAACAGTTTTATTACTTCTGCTGCTGGATCATTAATAGACAGGCAACAATCCTGAATTTGAGTAAAGAAGATGCTTGTCGGTTTGTTGGGGGTTTTTTTGAGTTTTTTGGTGGTTTTGGTTGGTTGGTTGTTTTTTTGTTTGTTCGTGGGTGTTTGTTTGTTGGTTTGTTTGTTTTAATTTGTAGCACCTAGAACTAATAGATGAAGGAGTCTCCTTAGTAGTCGCGTGTGAAGAATACAAATAGTTATGTCTAGGCAAATGCCACAGCTCCCACATTATGTTATTCTAAACAAGTCTTTTATTCCTTTAACTGTTGTGAGGTGAATTATTAATATTCAGTTTTCAATAGTGATGTCACTAGGCAAATGCAACTGTATCAGAGGGATCAACCCAAAGTTAAAACTAAAGTTTACAAGTATTGAGATGAAAGAAACTGATATAAATAACGGAAGGGCAGTGCTACAAGGCTCTGCAGTGGTGGACTTGCTAACCCTAAACCCTTCCACCTGAATTCTAACAAGTAAATCAAAGCACTCGTATCTGGATCAAGGCATTTCCCAGCTTTGCTTTAGTGACAGGGGAATGGGCATTACCCAGAAGCTGCAGGGTGATGTTCAGAAGCAGCTAACAAACCACCAGCTCAGCTTTTCTTTTCCACAGGGCAAGCACTCTGAATGCTCCTCCTCCCCTTAACTTGCTGAAACTTGCAGCTGTGATTCACAACCTGACCAACAGTGATAGATAACAAACCACTGACCTTGAGGGCGGCTTTGTGTGTCAGCCTTCTTATTGCGTTGAGTCACCGCACTCCTTGTGTGTGTTATTTTAAGTAGCACATTTATCAGCCAGTACCAAACAGACTATGTGTCCATGTGTGTTTTATTAGTGGGTTTAAGTATTTTTAAAAGAAAAAAAAATATTTTAAATCCACTTTATTTCAGAAAAGACTTGACGGCTTTGACACACTTCAAAAATCTCCTTGTTTTCAGTTACAACATAAGGAATGTATATGAATGCTAATATGTTTGCATTTGTAGCTTTTCCAGACTTTTTCTTTTTTCTTTCTTTTTTTTCTTTCTTTTTTTTTTCTTTTTTTTTTTTTTTTTTTTTTTTCTGTGTGTGTGTGCGAGCACACTGCAGTATAGCAATGTCAGAAATATACCATTCCCCATAACAGGACACATCTGTGGTGAATCTGCACAGAAGCAATTAATTTCCTTGTGGTATTTTTACACTGGGGGCTTAACGCAAGTCCCCGTTATGCAAACAAAAAACTCTAGACAGCTCCTGCTGCCTGATAAAATAAATAAATAAATAAATAAAATCAGATTGAGAAGGGCTGTTTGGCCTAGCACTGCTACAGGCAATGACTTGTAATGAGGCATCCCAACACTAATTATGAAGCTTATTAAAAAGAATTCTCTAAATTGTACTAAAGTGCATGCTATAATCACGTTAAGGGAGACATGCATACTGAATTGGGGTCCTCCAGCTTCTTCCCTTAGAGAAGTGGACCCACTACTTAATGCAGACCATTTAGGTCTCCCTTTATATCAGCAATATTATTGTGCTTGGCAGATGGGTCAAGATGAATTTGATGGAGGGGCAGGTGAGAATCCCAGCAGCTTGGTGATAATTCACACATCATAGCCTTCGCAAGTAACTAACGTCTGCAGGCAAGTGGGCCAAGAAACTGTCAAAAACAAATACTTCCAATCCAGGTTTTTATTATTAAACTTCTCTCAAATCTCCACTAAGGTTGGAAAAGCAGTATTTCAGTGTACTGTTTCAGGAAAAAAAAAAAAAAAAAAAAGAAAGAAAGAAAAAGAAGAAAGATTAATAAAGATGTTAGGAGGCTGAACTGCTGTGAGATTTGTTTAATTATTCCCCACAGTACTGCCCCGGCAATCTGCTGACATTTAGCCCCGACCTTGCAAATCCTCAGTAAATATTAATATATCAACTCAAACAGGGACCGTTGTTTTATTGGTTCACGGAGCTCAGAGAGATTCGCCACAGCAGTGAAAAATAATGTGCAGAACTGAGGAAGAACGGCTCCTTTGATATCACCTTCTGCTGCACACATGTGCTGGGAGCATCAACAAAATGGAAATTCTGTTACTTTGCCACAGCTGTAGAGTGACACTTCAGATGCCTTTGCTTCCCTTTGTACAGCCTGCTGGAATAATCCCAAAACCACAGTGGCAAGAGATTAGAAAACACACACACGCACGCGCGCGCACATACACACACACACAGAGGAAGAGAGAGAGAGGAAAAAAAAAAGAGAGATATCACATTTTATTATCTGACACAGTGGATATTTTAATAATGGTAAGCTCCCATCTTAAAACCTAATAAGCTTCTCCCAGAACAATGAGCACACTAATAAGAGTCAAGGAGAGCTAAGCATGATCTACTGGAATTTGTTTACTACAGTGAATTTGCTATTTGCCTCCGTGAGCACCACATAAACTTTTTTTTTCTCCAAACAGTTGCCCCTATTGACTGCTTCCTAATGTATTTTATGTGCCTACCAGTCCTCACAAATCCCGACAAAATACTCCAAATTTATTTTCTCTTTTTTATTTGCTTGCCTCAGATGTAAATGTACATTATTAAAATATCTTCTCATAACTACACCACCATTACTAATAGATGAGTGTTTGATGTGGGTCACTACTGCATCCAAAATTCTTGGGTTTAGGGGAAAGGGCTGCTGTGCAACATTTGGCATTCAGATGTATTGAGCTGCAGAGTTAATGTGTGATTAATTTTATTCATAAAAATGTTAATCACTTCATTGTGAGATCTTTTTAACATTCTGTGCACCGAACACCTTTTAACTTCTTTTTCACACAAGCTCGCAAATGTATTTAATATTTTCCAACATTCTGTTATTACCAGTAACACTGGTAATTAAACATACATTTAAAATGTAATAAAAAGCTGGCAAATAACGCCACAGCACCAAATACAAATGGAAGCCCGTTGCCCACTGCCTCTCCTGTGCCCCTTCCCCCTCGGCAACAACTGACCAGTTTCTTTAATGCGCACTTGTTTGCAGAGTCCTGGAGGCTTTTTTTTTTTTCCTCAAGCACTCTTCAAACCTCACTGACACAGACAAATACCATGAAAATAATACAGCCCTGTAGCATGCTATACATGGTGCTAAAAATACTTCTGTTCTTGGGGGGGATGGGGGGGGGGGGGGAGGATCACAGCATTGGTCACATCATGGCAGGTTGGGGACTCTGGAGGGTTTGTTTTGGGTTGGGATGGGATTTTTTTGAGACAAGCACTAGAGCCTCATCCAAGAGTGGTGTCAGGCACTGGTGGGTGTGCCGGCTGCACTCACTGACTTCTTGTTTCCAGCTGGGCAAGGCTATTGTGAGTGTATTCAGCCAATGCACTCATGAAACTGGATAAATGGATTAGTGGATCAGAGACACCATCGGCATCTTCAAAAGGAAAACAGCAGTCTGCAAAAAAGACTGACATTTGTGTACTGGGGCAGAGGGTGTGTGAATGCTCTGCCTCCTCCAAAGGGACAGGACAGTGATAAACTTTCCACACTGACCACCTCACTTTGTGCCACAATTGACCAACAAAATAAATGGATTGCTTCATTGTTTTTGAACTGTAGGCAGCACAGGGAAAGCGCTACTTGTGCAGCAACAAAAGACAATGTATTGTGTGGGGCCAACAGCTCAAAATAAAACCTTTAATTATCTATGGGTCAGCCATAAATCTGGAATAAAAATAAATGTTACTTTTTAAACTGGCCTTTAATTCTGCTTGGAGTTTACGCCGGTGCTTTCTATTCTCTCAGGAGAGGCACTAACAGGATGTGGTCTGTGCCCCTCATTTGCATTTTTTGCATTAGCTTGACTCTCAAGGAATATGTTGGGAAAACAAGTTTGTCTATCAGATGTGAAAGATGTCTGTAATGCTAATTAAAGTAAGTAAAACCAAACAAAATATGTATTTTTTCCACTTTTTTTTACAAACACCCATGCATGTATTCTCTTCACATACACAAAAGAGAATGTAAAACTAATATTAATAACGGTGACGGGACTTGAGTAAATTAATTCCTCACAGAAGTACATTGTTTAGTTTTAGGAGCTCATATTTTCGAAGTCTTAAATTTTGAATACCTGTTTCCATGGGGTTTTCAGTCTCCTGGTACTTCCAGCGATTCCTGTCCACATGGCTGGTTTTACAGGCAAGCTATGAACGGCACTGCATGGGGGCACTGCACAATGGGGAACACCAACCTCGCCAAGAGCCGTTTCTGTAACTTTTCACTGGAAAACACACCACGCAGGCCATGTTTATTACATGTTCCAGTGTTTTACTTGATTTGTTAGTCCCAGGTAAGATTTACTGCTGAAGTATAAAACTTGGCAGCTTGAAGCCTGGAATCAGGCTGGTGGTGGGTGCAGGACCTCCTGGCCATCTCCACAGCCATTCCGAGAAGAGGGGGACCAGTGATCCCCCATAGCATGGCTCTGCATCTGCCTCCTGCTTCCCACAGGCCGACGGGGACCTGCTCCAGACAGTTTAGGCCACAGCCACCTGAACCATGACAGGCAGATGGGTGTCGGGGCCAGCGGGCAGCACATGTGGGGCTGGGACTCCCTTCCATCAGCCAGCAGGCTGCAGGGAGGCTGGTAGTGCCAAACGAGGGATTTGGGTGCAATGCAGTTGCCAAGATGGTGGAGGCCTTACTGCCAAATAGAGCCTGGGGCAAGAGGAAGAAGGATGCCTTCTGGGACCCATCTTCTGAGGCTCCTTTTTACAAAGCACTTATTGGCTCTTCCCCTGCCCTGCTTGTGTGACAACAGTCTGTTCATCATGCCTCCACCAGCTCCCGCCATTCTTTATGTCTTGCCTTTTATGGACATTTGGGAATTAAAAAAAAAAAAAAAAAAACCTGAAGAAAGTAAAAAAAAAACCAAACCCAAAACAACAACAGAAAAAAACAACCAACCAAAAAAACACACACACAAAAACAAACAAACAAACAAAAAACCAAACAAACCAACCCCCAAAAAACCCAAACCAACAGCATTGGAACTAGCCAGGCAATGGAGAAGCCTTTTAACGCCTTCCCTACCCAGCCACAGAGCAGGTACCCGGCCTCTGCTGACAGGTCCGCCTGAGCACCAGGGTACCCGCCCAACATGGAGAGCACTGGGAGGCTCAGCGCAGCCTTTTCTGCCTCTGCCTGCACGAGGGGGACGGGGTAGGATGCAGGGCCCCGGCGGCAGCCCCTTCCCCGCGGTGGGGCCGGCGGTGGGCGGCTGGGGCTGGCTGGGGCGGAGGACCCGCGTCTGCGGAAGTCCTGCCGGGCGGAACTAATGCCGGACCAGCTCTGTCCCCATCAGTTGCCAGGTTATTTCAATACGCGTCTTTAACACGGGGCCGGTAGCCGGCAGCGGCGAAGAGCCACCTCTGCCGTCGGCCCCCGCCTCCCCGCCCCCGACTCTCTGCGCTCTTTGTAATAGTCTCATCTACAAGGACGATTGAAACTTTATAGTGCATGATTCATAGAGCAGGGCTGCGCTCGGAGCCGCAGTGCATATTACATTAATCAGTGTCAGGCCACTAAAACAGAGATATGAATATGAATTCTCCATATTGCAGGGGAGATAAATGTGCTTGTGAATAATTGATCGGAGCCCATGAAAAAAAAAAAAAAATGCTGAGAGGGGAGTAACATGGTCACACAATGAAAGTTACCGGGAGATGTGACGAGCTCCTCGATCAGGGCTGGACCGGGGCGCCCGGCGGGACCAGGAGTGCGGGCGGGGGCAGAAGCACCCTGGAGGCGGCCCCGCCGCAGCTCCCGCCGGCTGCTGCCTGCGGCAGCTGCTCGGCTTCGAGGCTACTCGAGATTCGGAGCGAGAGCGTCAAAAACTCAAACAGAGCAACAAAAAAGGGATGACGGGAGCCGGGAACGATAGCAATCATAGAAACGAGCCAGTTCAAGCACATACACCCTACAGATCTTCTCGTTCCGTTTCTCCGGGCTTTTTTTTCCTTTTTTTTTCCTTCCTTCTTCCTAGTTAATTCCCCCCCCCCCCCCGAGTAATATAGAAAAAGAATGAGGCCTGCATACCAATAAGCACGTTTCATAACTACGTCTCTGTGACAAAGCCAAATCCTCGTAAAGCTGCCGTTTGCTTTTAGTGTGTTCTGGCAACTGCTAATTTCAGAGTTTGCTGAACTCGAGATTGTATCAACTTTTCAGTGTTCTTTCTTCACGGATTTCTGCCATTCTTCTGCTAATGTTAAGTAAATAATAACAGAAACAAGACAGGGGGACAATTTTTACTGGGGGAAGATGGAGAATTATGCAAACATCTATGAAAAATGTTTTCTGATACCCTTTTAAATAGCACAGAAATGTATCTTGGCTCACGATTGTTTTTCTAAAAGAAGTATTACTCGATGTGGCTCCCACCCGATTCAATGCAATTTTTCCTATTGACTTTATCAGGTTTGAGTACCGTCATCGCTAAAAAAGGGAAAGAAAGGGGAAAAAAAAAAAAAAAAAAAAAAGTAAGAAGCTAGGACTTTCCAGTTTACTCTTATCAGCTCGAAGCATTCCCAATTAAGGCAAATCGTTTAGTTTAAGCTTCTCCTTTATTATTCTCCCTACACTGTGGTATACATCTACCAGGGTGGATCTCAATGAAAATGGAAAATATGACAGGAAAACTACAAATTATTTTCCTGCCAGGATGACGTAAACAATCATTTCTAGCACGGCTCACGTGACAAGCGAAACCTAGGAAAAATGGAGCCCCCGCTCCTCCCTAAAACTGACGCGGGGGCTGCCGGCGACGGGGCACGGGAAGGGTGGATATGTGCACATCCCGCCCGGGGCGGGCCACGGCCCTGCACCGCACACCGCGGTGCACCGACAGTCTCCGAGAGCTCCGTGCGGTGATGAATAACCGCGATTACCTCCTCCAGGTGACAGCTAGGCTAAGGCTACAGTCCTCGGGGACTGCCGGGCGCCCAAACACGCACCCATGCGAGAGCTTTTCTCTTTTCTTACTTGAGCAACACGCCGTTTCTCATCTCGGCGCTGAAGCTGGCCTTACTATTTTGGGGCTCTTCTTTTTTTCTAAGGGGAAACCACTTGAGCTACTTTGGAGGGTGCGTCTCAAACACCCTCTGTCCGAGCATGCAGAACAGTGCGCCTCCCGCCACCGGGCCGCCCTCGCCTTTGCCAGACTGGGGTGGAAGCCGGGACAAGATGCTTCGTCCCATTCGTGGCAAACGCTCCGGGCGCGGTGGGGAGAAGAGTTGGACAGCGCTGGGTCGGTGCTGACCCGACGGTGCTTCACTCACCCCCGCCGTAACCCCCTCAGCTGGTTGGGGGAGGGAAGCATACTGGGGGAAAAGTGAGGGGAGAACTCAAACAATCAAATAAAGAAAAAAAAAAAAAAAATCTGCAGCTGAGTCTGCTCTAGAAATGCTGAAGCTTCCAAAGGCAGAAAACTTCCAGCCAGATCACTATAGGGAATTATCACTCTCCGGAGGATAATCAAGACTAGAAGCACACTCCGGAGGATACTGCTGGCTTTCTGGATGAATTAAAGGCGGACAGCCTCCCGTTCCCCGCCCCTGGCTGCTCAGAGTTGCAGACCCTCACCTCCAGCTGCCGCTGCGACAGGACGGCGCCGACTTCAGCCCACAGAGGGCGCTGCGAGCCTGCCCAAAGCCGGGCCAGCGCCCCGCCGCTCGGTTCGGCTCGGCTCAGCTCGGTTCGGCCCGGCCCGCCACCGGCGGTCAGGGAGCGGGAGTGAGCACAGACCGTTGCACTGAGGCACGCGCACCCACTCGTGTTCCTTTGCTTTCCACAGCCAAAGTCCCTTCTGACGTTAATGTACCGCAACGTAATCTCTTCTCTCCTTCCGAGCCAGTTTGGCACCGTCGCGTCCGCTCCGCCTCGTAGAGCATCACTGTGCGGTTTGTAGGTGCCATCTCCCCTCTGAAGGCGCGGTACCCACCTATGGGAGCCAGACGGGCGGCGACAACCCGGAACGTAGGGCGGTTCGGGGCCGGCTGCGCCGCCCACGAGGAATTTGGGAACCGGGCCCAAGGGGGGCAAGGGGCAGCCGTTGCGGGGCTGCAGATATTTCTTTTGATTTGATAGGAAGGAGAAAGTAATTCCATCGGGTTTACACCAGCACTGATCTGACGCGCCGTGTAGCTTTACAGGCGTGAAGAGTTTTCTAGTTTTTGTTTGTTTTGATTTGTTTAGAGTTTGTTTTGTTTTGGATTTGGGTTGTTTGTTTGTTTGTTTTGGGGTTTGTTTGGTTTTGGGGTTTTTTTTAGAAGATGTCTTCTTCCCCCTCCTTTTTCTTCACTGAAAACGAAGTTACTAGTTACTATGGTTTGGTTAAAACTGTGGTATACTCTTTTGTTGGAACCGTTACCAACGCGTGACTGCCTGTAATTTAGGAAAAACAAAACAACTAAAATCCAGAAAACAAACTAATTCATGCTATTGTGGGAACTGTAGGATGTCAAAATGAGTCTCTTTTCAGAGACAGCCCTTCGAATATCCTGCATAAAATCTGTTTCATCTAATCTGTTTCTGTGATCCATCTGAAAAACGCAAGAACTAGCAGCCTACCGCCTCCGCTGCTTTGTCAACAGATCTCTAAGCCATAGTTTACCGAGAACCCTACTTGCTTGCTATGATTTTGCAGCCAAATCAAGATCGATATTCTGATCTCTGACAAGAATTTTATTAATATTTTATTTGTAAATATATAGGTTTTTCTTTTTTTTCTCCCCCACCCCCCCGACTAGTCCTGGTTTGAGGTTGGTTCAGTTTGGATAGGGCGTCACCACATTATTTCTTAATGACTTTCCCAGCTGCTTCTTTCCATTTTCCACCATCAACAACCATCTGGTATCTTATTAGCACCTCAATGCTCATTTAGTGTTCTCATTTGGGAGAAAAAAAGAAGTAAACACTCAAAATATTACACATTTTAACGGGCCGTCTTTGGAAGATTAATGCCTTTATAAACCGATAGATTGTCTCTGTCTCTTTTTAACCAACAGATCGGAATCGCAGAACTTTCTTCTGGGAAGTGCAAGCTGACATTTTCTTTCTTTCTTTCTTAATCGTGCTTAAAAGAAAAACCTTTTACAGTCTTGCTTCCTCTGGTTTTATTTAAAGCATAAATTGTCATAAATATTTCTATTTCCTAATTTTTTTTTTTCCGGGCTTCTGTCGGAATGCAGACCAATACATTAAATCTCTTGATCCAATTTAGTAACCGGTTTGGAAATCAAAGTTATACACTAGGGAACTGCGAGAAAACTTGTCTCTTTCAGTTTCAAGAATGTACTTTATAACCTAAGTGGTAGTCAGATCCATTTACCTTCGGAAAATGGGTACTATAGAAGTCGTCTGATCAATCACAATTGAAAAACAAAACAAAACAAAAATAAAACCTTTGATTTTACCAGTCAAGAACCAGCTTCATTCAACTTCTTAAATTTACGTGTATGAAAAGGGAAGCTCGCAGCTGGTTTTCGTCAAAATAGCTACAAGAGTCATTAAAAGCTTGGATTTGTTATGTTAAGCTTCAATTACCCAAAAGCAAAAAGACCTGACTTTTTAGAAAGTAAATTATAAATGTTTCAGTAGATTTGTAATATATGTATAGGATCTACAGCAACAGAATACATACCTGAAGAGAGCTCATAATTTCATTTAGTTTATTAGACAAAAATATATGATTTAGACAAGTTTTGCTGACGCGCTATTTACAATCTGAAATCACTATATACAGAAAAAACACAAACACATGGGAAACATTTACCAAACAAATAATCCAAGAATGGTTAGAATAACACGATCTGAAATGGTACAATGAAGAAGGGAATCCATCTACAGATTTGTGTAATCGCTTTTATGGATTTGCACCACCTTATTGCAAAAAGAGATTGACGGGAGTCGTTTATATAGTGGTGTGGCTTTTTTGTTTGGGGTTTTGTTTTTGTTTTGGGTTTTGGTTTCTTTTCTTTTTTTCTTTGTGTGTGTGTGTGTGTGTCCTTAAATCCAGGCTCTGTAAGATTTTTTTCACCAAACCATTTAATCAAGCGGAAGGGAGAGCTGTTAAAATTCTCGGTGTTCCCTCTTGCTGAGCCAAAGAGCTGCGG
>JANHGN010006098.1:0-10444 GCA_024605025.1 Megaceryle maxima
GCGGTCCTTGAATGCTACCCAACTATTTTGGGCCCCTTTACCGTCTAGTATGCTGTCCCATAGGATTTCCCCTAGCAATTGCTGGCAAAGGCCAAAGCTGGCCCTACTGAAGTCCAGGGTTGTGACTCTGCTTGTCCTCACTGGCCCCTGCAGTAACCTTTTGAACTCTCATATTAATCACGCTGCTAAGCCTCTGTATACTGAAACCTTATGTTTCATGTGACCTTGGCAATATAGACCAATGGTTGCTCCAGCCAACCCTCCCCCCTCCTCACCTGGCAAGTCATTCCTTAATGTGTGATATCTCTGTATTCTGTCTGTACTTCTTACCCTCTCATTTGGCTTAGTCTTAGCGTTAAGGTAGCCTTGTTTGTTTGCTAGAGGACTAACTATAGCCAGGTGGACCAAAACTGTTCTCAGCTTTGCTGCCTTGACTCTTAAGAGCTATGTGATTCTTATAGTTCATAGTTTTCTACTTATCTAACCCAAAACTCAGGCTGAGCTGTAGCCTACAGGCTTGTCTTTCTAGATGGATCTCTAGGGCATGAGTGAAGCTTTCTCAGGGCAGAGAAGTGAATGAGTGCAGCACTGTCTAGAAGGCCTCACAACTCTGTCGTGGATCTCCCTCTATCTGTAACACACCTAGCTGGCCTTTTGGCTACTGATAGCCTCTTTAGGGTGGAAGGTCCAGAAATAAATTATTGTGATCCAGGATTACGTACCTCCAGCAATGTCTGTGCAGGTTCTTCAGAGATACGTAGGTTATCAGAGTTGGCTGGAAAAGTCCTCAGCTTAATTCCTGGGTTTTCAAACATCATTTGTTGCTTTTGTTCTTTCTTGTGTTTGAGTTCTTTCTCTTGTTCTCTATCAGCTCACGGGTCAGATGTAACTTGTCTCGTACTGCTGACAAGTGTAGAAGGTCTCGCACACTGGCAAGAATAAACACTGTCTCAGCTAAACCTGGCTGTCTGGCTAGGGGATGGGTTGCATCTAGGACACACGATAGGATCGTGGATGGATCTGTGCTGTATTTTTCACATACCAGAAAATGCCCCTTCCAAAACAGAGAGAAACAAATGACACGTCTTTGGAGACCTGACAAGATCCCTGTGGGTTCTGTGGCAGGCTTTGCAGTGTGACTTAGCCTCGAAAATCAGGCAGTGTATGCCACCTCATCTGTTGCACTCCTGTAGGAAAAGGCCAGGAGCAGTGGGTTACCACTAATGGTGCATGGTATGAGGCTATGGGTTTCCAGCTAGAATGGAAAACAGTGCTGAAGGCTGCAGGGCAAGCCAGGTTAGAGTCAGTCCTAAGGTCAGATAGTTAATGCTGTGCGTGTGTGGGCATTCTAATGAGGGCTTAAAACTTCAGAACACCCTTGGAGTCTTATCTCTTGGTTTATTAGTGAGATTCCTCTAGGAGCATTTCTGTGGTGAGAAAGCTGGCAGATGTTGTCTCAGCATGGCTGCTTTCACAAGATAGGCTAGAGGTAGCCACACTAATTAAAAGTAACTTGGCAAAAATAACTCATTCTTGCTGTCCATAACAAAATGTCTGAGATCCTGCTTTCCATATACTTACCTCTGAATAGTTCTTAGTAGACTCAAAGTACAGATGCTATTGACATCAGCTGCAGCTGTAAGTGTTCAGCTCCCTTGGTAATCAGGCCTCAGGTCTCTAGTCAAGTACCCAGGGAATAAAGAGTGTGCAATTAGTGACCTCTGCGAAAAGTTCAGTTTAAATGGCTTGGGCAGCACTACAAAGAAACTATGCAGTAGATGATACAAAATCTATTTTTCTGAGGAAACATTCACATGAGATCTCCCATTTCTCCCCCTGTGAATGCCGCCTCAGTCACCTCATGCTTCTTAGCTTTTGAATAAAGGGCAGTGGTTCAAAGTCAGCAGTCACCTGTGTGCCTTAGTGCTGATTCATTCCCAGACCTAGGACATCTTGTACTCTGAAGAAGGGTCTCATCCAACACACAGCGTGATGTGTGAATAAGACCAATCATAATGCCAGAACTGGATGAAATGGAGCAGGGAGCTGTGCAGGTTGTGCAACCATTGCTCCATCATCTGAACCGAGTCCTTCCCCAAAGAGACAAAAAAGGTGCCAAAGGGGATTTATGCTCTGGTACTTTCTCATTTCTGTGCGCATAGTTTTTCAACCAAAATATTTATCTAAAAGCCTACAGCCTCCTTCTCCCATCTCCAATTAAATTTTTTAAAAAAAGGAAGTTTCCAGTTTTCAGTTGGAGAGGAGAGTCTTGGCTTGTCCCAGAGCTGCAGCCAGAGAGCATGAAAGTTTATTTGATCCTTACAGGAAGTCTGAAATTTAGTTAGGGAGATACGGTTGGCCTTTTTTCCAGGGCTTTACCTTAGACAAAGGTTGGCAGATTTCATGGGACCAAGATAAATTACACAAAAACCATATTTGTGTTTGCCAGCAAACTTTCAAGTGACTAATCCAAAGCTAGACTTATAAAAGAAGAAATTCCCATTTTATTATTATGGCACAGATAGTACATTTTTATCTTCTAGGCTTACCCTCAAAAATACAGAACATTATGCCTGAGAAATCTCAAAAACTTCAGTTAATGGCAGACACCTGCTATAGGAATTATCTGCCAAACGTTTTAAATCTGGCAAAGCAAATGGGAAGTTAATAATAGTGAGAGCAAGTGTGGTATGATTTTTAACATGCACTGCAAGTTCTGTCTTAAATAATATTTTATTTTTTTAATCAGTAGACAGTAATACATTTACAGAAGTTAGCAAGTGGTACAATGTGTATTTCCACTTTCACACAGTGATTTCTGTATAAAGCTTTTATTTTTGAACTCTGGAGCAAATGAAAATATGGCTTATAGAAGAAAAATAAAAGAAAGGCAAATATAAAAAACCCCTACCATGATTAATAGAAAAACTTTCAAAAATGCTGTGAAAGCAGATACCTTTCCTATTCTTCAGAACTATCTTCTGTGGAACTTCAATGTTCATTTTTCTGTGTATCCCAAACTGGAGAAAAACCTTTTTCCATTCAGAAATCAGTGGCATCTACAATGTAACTAATATCCAGAGAGGATAAAAGGCAAAGGAAGAACAGAGTTATTTCTCAAACACTTTTCAATTTTTGTGTAAAACTGTTTATTTGGTTTGCATTCATCTGTAGGTATCTGTATTAGGGCAGTGTTATGTAATGTAGTAAGAATAGAACAGTGTTGTTTTCAGCTGAAGTAAACCAGAAATGACTGTTGTGGCAAAACTTCCCCCTGTATGGTCTGTGTCTAGTGAAACATTGTTTTGGGTAGGTAATGCTTTCAACATTAAAAACAGGTCAGTTCAAGAGTTGAAACCTTTAAATTTAAAAAGTTACTTCCAAAAAAATATAGTTAGGAGAAAACATTTGTTGAGTATTGTTACTCATGAAATAAGCTACTTTCAAACTACATAATTCAACAAATCTGGTCTTTTTACAAATACTTTATTCAGCTTTATGTAAACTCCCTTTCATAGTTTCTCTTCTTTTATGAGAGTTTCTTTACAAATTCCTTAGGTGTCAGCTTGAACTTTAGTGTCTCAGTAAGAACATTGGTAGCTCTTAGTGACCTAGATGATTGCCTTTGCTGTATAATGCTGTGCCTGGTCTTCATCTCTCAGCACCTAATCTACAAACACATGGTGTTATGCAAAACAGAATACTGAAGAAGAGTTAGGAGACAACAGCCAAGGGATCGGGTCTGAATGTCATCTGGCAGATCAGAGGCCTGCTGGCCTGCTTTCTCCAGTTTCATTTCCATTTATTTGGGAAAGGGATTCATCTCATCCATGTTTAGACAGGCACGCAACCGTTCTCTAGTCCCTCTATAGTCAGTGATAAAGCCTATAATAGATGCAGTGCAACTTCAGGGCATAATTCCTCTGACCTATATTAGACACCCATTTTAGATCCCCTATAGATTCTTACTGTTCTCCTTAGTGACTTTAAGTGTGACTATTCCAGATTTATCTATCGATCTTGCGTGAATCTTTCACAGGATCTTCAAGCTGCTGATGTTTACTGGCCTGAGTGTTAAATGTGGTGCTGTCAGACGCATGAAAGTTGCGTAGAGGTTGCCTAACCTTGTCTGTTCAGTAGGGAGTGATAAACTTTGCCTTATAGTGATTTTGTGTTCTGATCCATGGGCATGACTGATGGAACCAGGTCCCTCTACTGCTGCCCTCTTTGCAGAAAACTACAGTATATGAGGGCTCTTGTTGGCAAGGAGAAGACCTACAAGAACTTCCCCTGGCTGAAAGTGGCACCTGTTCTGTGCTACGTAAGCCAGCTATGCCACAGTACACACAACCACTGACGTGCCCAGGGAGGGCACAGGAGGTTACAGAGCTTGTTGGTGAACTTGGAGGCCCTGACATAATCTGGGTGAAGTGTCAACATCATTTATTTATCAGTGTTTTAAAGGACTTGCAAAGTATTTTACCTCATTTTTTTTTCCCCAGTATGTCACTTGAGAAAAGAAAATAAACAATCCAGCAACTATTCAAGGAGTCCTTGTGAGACATCTTCAACCCTGTATTCCAGACCTCCAAACCGTTATCTTCTGTGCAGCTGCATTTGGTTTCAGATGGTGATGGTCTCCTCTCTGTAGGTTAATTATTGCAGGAATAGAGGTGTAGTGAAGGAAAGAACTGTAGATTTCTAGCTGAAGGGAAAGTGACTTTGAAATAGAGAAGGGAATCAGCTGACAAATCATCAATCAGGAATATAGAGCTGAAATCTCTGTGCTTGAGTGTTGATAAATGAGACTGATTCTTTAATGTGATTCCCAGGACAGCTGTCATTAAGTTGAAAATTGCAGAGGTTTTCTTCTGATGAGCTGTGAAAAAAGATGGTTATGAGGGTCAATGTAAAAGCTGTAGGCAGAAGAGTAACACTGAACCAGAAAAACCCAGCACCCTAATCACCACCACCACTACTATGTAAGGCTGTTGTGGTGAGAAATACTAATTAGCCATCTGTGGGGTAAATTCCAAGATAAAGTTGTAGGTGAAAAAAAAAAAATCATAGTTTTGCATTCACTTTCTGTTAATTAGCCTTTATTCTGGCCTTAAGAATGTCTAGTTTTTCCTGGCCAGCTCTGTATGGCATACCACCAGGAAATACGTAACACTGGGAAGAAAAAGTTTTGAATCCTCTTCATGCTGTTATACTTCAGTTCTGGTTTATCCAGACAGCTGGATTTAGTGGATACAATAGCCCTGCCAAGACAAGACATGCTGTAAAGAGTGACATCTGTTTGTGTTTGCTCCTCAGTGGCTTCCCACATGATAATCATAGTAATGGAAATGACAGGATTCCCATCAAATATCTGCAAATATTTTTCCACTCTGTGTAAGCATTTTAGGATCTAACGTTCTGTGAGATGATGTCCCTTTAGAACAAAAACGACCAATATTTTGAGAAGTTATAGGCTCATATCTAGTCTCATCAAATTAATTCACATTTGTTATCTAAATTCAATAAATTACACGTTTCAACTGCAGAACATATTGGGACAATAGAAGGGCAAGTTAAGAGAATTTTTGCTGCATTTACTTACCTGGTTGCCAGGTATTGCTGTTAGTATTAGTTGGGCAAAGACTTTGGTAGCATATCTCAGTACATTGTTTGGATATGCAGACAATGGATTATTCTTTTTTAATAATGGCATTTGAAATCCTGAAAGGTGATTTTCAAATGTTAGCAAAAAATGTATGTGAAATGATATCTTATGATGGAAATAGAAGTTATGGAGCTCACCATAAAGCTTTCACTGCTTCTTGTACCTCTCCAAGATGGGGTATTCAAGTGATGTAGTAAGTTCAGTTCAGCAAAATCACTTGAACTACCTTTAGATACCCTGGCTGAAAATTTGTCCAGTTTGTCTGATTCAGCCATGTATAGTATTATGTAAGTATGATGTGACTGACCATCCCTTAAACTGGGAAACATTGCTTGGGATTTTAAATTCATTTAATTTGTTATTGACAACAGCTTCTTCAGTGAAGGAACATAGATCACTTTTTCTTATGGATGTTCATGAGGATGAGAGAAAATGTACCTGTACTGTGAACTGATGAGAGAATTCATCTACTATGAATTGCCATGGCTACACTCACTCCGATGGTCTGTTTCCTTTAATGTAGCTTAAGGAGAAAAGATAATGGAGGAAAATGGGGATGGGTAAATGTAAAATACTTGTGGTAGTTTGTCTTTCTGCCACATGGTAATTTTTTTACTGTTCTCTTTGTAGCCACTTAAAAACACCTGGGAAATTATTACAACACAACTGACTTCAGAGGTTGTTTTGGTTTTGACAGTCAGTAGGCAGTGATTAGACTATTAGTTCCCTAGTGACTGCAACATAATAGAAAGAGGAGCAAAAGAAGGCAGCTTTTTGTTGCATTCATCCTCAGCTTAAAGCAGAACACCCTTTGATTAAGTCATTAAAAGAGCTACTTCATTTTCAACATGAATAGTTTGTGTGAACAGCTCTAAAAATCTCCCGTCTGCATCCATGCATCCTGGAGAACAAATCCAGAGGTGCTGCTGACAAGCTAAAAGCATCACAAAAATAGGCAACAATTTCCCTGGAAAGCTGGAAGTAGCTTTTTTTGTTTTCTTTGGTGCCTGTGCCTTTGATATTTAAGAAATAATGATTTTCCACTAGAGTGGAAAAATTCACAGATTTCATCATCTCAACAGGATATTAATACACACTTCTATATTTGAGATCCTTTGATAGCACACTATGGTAACATTCAGTTACAGCAATGAACTACTATGAATAGCAGTCTCCGTGGACTTGGTGTCAGCTATTTTGGTAATCAGCACATCTAAGTGATTTATACCTTCCTCCTAGGAATAAGGTTTGGAATTCTAGTTGTGTTGCTTAGACTAGAATTGCACCCACCTCCTCAGACACCTCTTAATCTAAAAGAAGAATTAAGAGAGTCACAGTCTAAAGAGCAGTATAGTGACAGCTCTACTCTTTTCACTTGCAGAAATAATTAAATTAGTCAGAGCTCAGTATGTAGTTTCCTATGTGGGGAAAACAACAGCATTAAGTGCAGAGTAGGTTTGCTTTTACTCTGGATTTTTTTTTTTTTTTTTTCTTTCCCTTCAAAAGTATTCCACGACCCTTTAGCAAAGGCTGGAGTTTTCCAGCTGGACACAGGCTGAGTAAAAAATACTTGGTGCTGTATGTAGATCTTTGCTTAAAAAAAGGATAATAATTTCCCATTTGTTTTTAAATTTGAAATATTTGGATAAATTAATCTTATGGTTACTGAGTTCTCCCTTTTGAATAGATTCTGTACCAGTTGTCTCATGGGCTGTTATCACATCCCCCAGATGACAAAAAGTGATTGATTTCTGCTATACAAGAGGCATGATATCCTTGTTTCAGTGATGGTGGCAGTGGTTCTATCATTAAAATCAGTGAGTTCTGAGATTTTGGTCTCAGAATAAAGCCTTGCCAGTGCAACATAACTTTTATACATTCCAGATGGTGTTCACTCCCATCATCTGCTAAATAAGACCTCTTCCGGAAGCCTGTCATTCATTGCCTCCAAAAGGCACCTTACTTTGTGCCAAGGCTGGAATGCTGAATTACTGAATTTGGGGTTAATGCGTGATTACTGACTATTAATTTCTAGGATTTTCTAGCCTTCCTGAGATGTAGCACCACACATTGGCTGGGTTTGTATGATCTCAAAGAGTCTAGACCTTGTGCTTCATTCTGCAGGAGAACAATCCCAACTCCACAGAGCTGCCAGGCTGGAGGCTCCCTTGCCCAACTTACTGCCAATGTATCAGTCACTAGAATTTCTATGGCAGTGCCTGGAAATCATTGCATCCTTCAGCTTTCAGTTATATCATAGTTATTTTATGCTTCACTCTTTCAGCATGTTAGCTTTTAACACAAAATGTGAACCAGTACAAATTTTGGCTGAAGGAAATGATTTTTCACGTTTGAGAGTGACATTTGGAAATCTGAGAAATGTCTTTAAGGGCCTTAAGCTTTCAGAGGCCAGAACCAGTTATTAAAAATCATGGGATATGCGAGTATTATTTTCACAAAAGACTTCTGTATTGCCTATCTCATTAAACAGTTCTTCCTATATACATCTTTATTTCTATGTTCTGAGGAACCTTTCATTATGAAAAACAAATGAAAAAAATCTCCTGAGTGGGGTATTTCTGAAGAAATCAATCTCTAAAAAGTTATGTAGTCTAAAGAAATTCTTGTGAAATTTTCTTTCCAAAGAAAATTATTCTTCTGCAGAAACTTAAGTAGTATCTCACTTGAAGAGGATGGCAAGACAACTGCCTTTAGTAACTTAATTCATGTCATGTTTTTATCTTTTTTAATAGGATTTTTAAAAATTGCCTTTTGCTTCAAGTATTGCCTAAATGGTTCTTTAAATTATCTCCATAAAATAGTCCTAATTATTACTTAACAGTGTCTGAAAGTTGTTTGAATGACCATTTAGTTCTAGCTCATCTCATGAATAAATTTTCTAGTTGGCAAATATTGCCATCTGCAGCATGCCAGCACCATTTTCATCCCTGTAAAAGAAAACCAAATCTATTTATACTGCTAAAATAACCAGTTAATCTCTTAATGGAAAGGATAATAAATAATATGACATATTATTAAAAGGCCTACCTAGTAGTGTATGTACATATTACTGTCCTGTTTAGACAATCTGCTGCATTAAAACCGGTGAAATGGCATTATGCTTGGAAGTTGGATTAAATCTCTTAAATCACCAAATTAATGGAAACAAAACCTGCTTTTTACCTAAACATGGGCATAATACTAAGTTCCTTTTATTTAAAATTAAATCCAGAAGAACACAACCATCCTTCTGGACCTTCAAAGGTATACCAAGACAGAGGCCACACATACCACAAAGTGCAAAGAGAGACCCATATTCAGGAAAGATCGTGTGTGAAAGTAGATCACAAATGGGAGAAAACATCATGCTTCCAGGGAACTCACTTTTCCATAGTAGCATCAGGTCTCAGGATGAGCTGTCAGTGTCAGCTTCCCATGTTTTTACCTGTTTGCTTGCACTCACACATGGTTGTATAGGTTATTGTTGTGGGACATAGTCTACATATGGAAACAGCACAGGAACATCTGACAGGTCAGTTCTTTCCTCTGGCTCAGATCATTTCTCAGTAGTACTAGGACTTGCAAGATGTGGTGTATTCAGTGGTTTGGACTAGAGCTTGCATGGTCAGAGTCTTTAGCAGTGGAACTGGCTGTTCCCTGGACACCCAGCCTCATGAGATAGGTAGGAGGCAGGGAGGGGAAACAGAATGAAGTCATCGCATTTAAAGAGCAAGTGGTCAGTGACCTGCCACACCACTTGAATGCACCCAAGTCTGTGGGACCAGATGGGTTACACCCAACGGTGCTGAAATTGTTGGCAGATGTGCTTGCCAAGCCATTTTCCATGATTTACCTCAAGTCCTGGCTAACTGGGGAGGTCCCAGGGGACTGGAGGGTAGCAAATATAACACCTATCTACAAGACAGGCAGAAAGGAGGATCTGGGAAACTATAGACCTGTCAGTCTGACCTCGATACCAGGGAAGGTCATGGAGCAGATCATCCTGAGTGCCATTACAAGCCATATAGAGGCCAATCAGGGGATCAGGCCTGGTCAGCATGGGTTTATGAAAAGGAGGTCCTGACTGATGAACCTGATCTCCTTCTGTAACAAGATGACCCGACTATTGGACGATGAAAAAGCTGTGGATATTGTCTACCTAGACTTTGGAAAAGCATTTGACACTGTTTCCTGTAGAATTCTCATGGAAAAACTGGCTGCTCATGGCCTGGATGAGCATATGATCTGCTGGATCAAGCACTGGCTGGATGGATGGTCCCAAAGAGTAGTGATCAATGGAGTTAAATTCAGCTGGCCGCCAGTCACAAGTGGTGTTCCTCAGGGCTCAGTGTTGAGACCCTTTCTGTTTAACATCTTTATTGATGATTTTGATAAGGACATGGAGTGTATCATCAATAAGTTCACAGATAACACCAAGTTAGGTGGGAGTATTGATCTGCATGAGGTTAGGGAGGCTCTACAGAGAGACTTGAATAGATTGGATCAATAGGCCAGCGTTAACGGTATGAGCTTCAACAAGGCCAAGTGCTGGGCCCTGCACTGGGGCCACAACAACCCCATGCATCGCTGCAGGCTTGGGGAAGTGTGGCTGGAGAGCTGTCTAGAAGGAAAGGATCTGGGAGTTATAATTGGCAAGCGGCTGAATATGAGCCAGCAGTGTGCTGAGGTGGCCAAGAAAGCCAGTGGCATCCTGGCCTGTATTAGAAATAGTGTGAGCAGCAGAAGTAGGGAGGTGATTGTCCCCCTGTACTCATTGGT
>JANHGN010006098.1:17046-50791 GCA_024605025.1 Megaceryle maxima
TTTTTCTCGTTATCCTTTCTCACCCTCCCCTTTTTTTTTTTTTTTTCTTTTTTCCTTTCCCTTTTTTTTTTTTTTTTTTTTTTTTTTTTTTTTTTTTTTTTTTAATTATTATTTATTTAGTCTAGTCTGTTCATCAGTCACAAGCAGTGTGACTTGGGTTGTTAGCTTGGATATGAAGCAGTCCCCTGTTTTGGGCCTCTCAAGCTGTGCCATAACAACATCATCTGCAACTCTCAACATCTAGACCTTATTAATACGTTCCCATGAGTGCCTAAGGCACAGATTTTCCTGGTTAGAAAGAACAATAGCAGATAAAAGTTTCTTATAATTATCAAGGAGTTAATTTGGGCATAAGAAGACTTACTCTAGTTACAGACATTGAAACCTAAGTGGTAATTCATATTATGCATATTTAATTGTTGTTTTCTTTTATTTGTTTTTATTGCTGTAGAAGCACTATCACCAACCTGGCAAAATAATGCCTTGAGGATGACAGGCTGCAGTGACTGAGGTCAATGAAACCTCAAGAAACAGCATTGTGCCTCCATCAAGTACATTAAACAAGCTCATTTCTATGACTTGGGGTTAGCAACAGCCTTGAAAGTCTGCAGAGACTTTATAATCCACACAAAATCAAGTAACTAGTTCATCCAGTTATCATACTGTGTGAAGCCATAGAAATTCTATTCTTTTGTGCTGGGACTAATGGCATCACAGGCGCTGACTTTCTAGCAGGTGAAACGTGCACAACTTTAGTCCATTAACACTTCTTTATGCTCATATGAACTGTTTGATGATGATGGAATTAGTGGAATCACTTCTCACAAATCAGTATTACCACCCCAAGATACTTTCTGATTTACTGAAGACTTCTCTAATAATCATGTTATCTATGGTACTAAAGAAATCCATGGTCATGGTATCATGACAACCTTGAAAACCTCAAGCAGTTTATAGCCATTGCTTGGCATCATAGTAAGCAGTTAGGCTGATAGTAACATTTTACTGGTTTCAACAGGTTTGAGGACAAAAGCATGTGGTGTCCTAAAGAAAACTTTGCAATTGTGAATGGATGCCAAAGTTTTGAGATCAAGTCTGAGCTTTAATTCAGTGTTTTCCTACCTCTTTCTGTTTGTGGATCTTTAAATTTTGGCCAATGGAGAAGGAAAGCCTTTTGAAAACTTTGCATAGTTAATTATCTAGTTAATTGCAAAAGATATGTGCTCTTTTTAAAAAATCTAAGTTTGCAAACATCTTAGAAATAGTCCACAGGACTTTGAGGGCTCTGCAAACTGATTTGAAGCGTAAAGGATGGTGTTCAGTGAGCCATCATGATAGGGACAATGTTATCTAGAAATGATGGATAGAGAGCAAACTGGTAGTACTAGTAGCATCTTTAATACATACTTGATTAACTATGTTCTTTTATCGTGGTTCTGCAAGGTCAAATGTTTGCTACAGAATAGTTTGTCACTTTTTGGCTTTATCTGTGTGTGCTTGGGCATGTGTGTGTGTCTTGCTGTGCAGTGATTACTTCACAAGAAAAACTAATCTCTGTGGAGCTACCAGAGGACAGATTTTCTTTAAGTGATGATTTTGTAAGTTGTTAAAGTGCAAGGACCAGTCCTGTCATTGTATATGATTTATCTGGTGGGTGGGAAAGTTGTCTGCAGCTTGTGGATTTATTCCAAACTGTAAGAAGCTACAGTATTGTAGGAATTTTTCATTACTTGGATGTACCAGTTTGTGAAAAGTGGTGTTTGCAATGTTTCGGAAAGAGCCCAAGAGTAAGATAAAAATCTATTTAGCTTCTTAAGAATTCCCATTACTCACTACACAGGGAATAAAAGCTTAAATGTGCATTAATTTTCCTCAGGAAAAAAAAAAAAAAAAAGCCTTTTTTCATCTTTTGACAGCCCAAAGGCTGTTAACCATTAGTGGACACTTGCCACTTGTTTGTGAAGATAAATTTGAAGTGAACATAAAGCATTTTCCTATTTTTATGAACTTTTAAACTATTTTTATAATGTTATATATGTATTCACATATTCACACATACTTTCCTGGAAGTTTTTTTTCCTGTTTATTTTCTGAACTGTCTTTTTTTTTTTAATTTGGTTTAAAGGTCTGTGAAAGATGAGCTGTTTGGTTTTTTTGTTCAACACAAGGTGGCAGCAAGACATTGCCCAGTGACATACCGGCAGCTTTGGCTGTTTGTTTTCCTTCCTGTCTACTTAGCCTTAGATAACAAAAGCCCTTCTGATGAAGGAAGATTGAAAGCGGACCAGTTTGTAATAAGAACAATTTAGAAAGATGCACATAAAGATAAATAAAATGCTTCATATAAGATCTCAAATGAATAATTACAATATAGTAAGCCATGTTGTGTAATACTGTGGATAGTATCACAAAATGCTGGATTTCTCTCTCTCTTTTTTTTTAATTTGTGTTGTTATTGTTTCCTTAGGATTTGCACATTAAATAAAGGCTGCTCAGTGCAAAGGTGGAAATTTACCATGTTTCAAGTGTTAATTTGGCAATATTCTCAGTATTGGTTGAGATTCTGTGTTTTGGAAAGGGCAAAGCTTTTTACCTCAGTTCTTTGTTTCTAGAAAACAATTCAGTGTCACTATATTGAGTAGTAGCTACAGTGATAAACTCCTTTTCAAATGCAGTGGAAGATGAGAAGAAGAAGAGAGATGTGCCAGAGTATTTCACTGGCAATGTTAAGAGAGGTTTTTATCTTGTTCTGGGCAGATATAGATCATATGGTAACAATCCCGAGTGCAGACCAGCAAGTTGCAAATATAGCTGCTGTAGCTTTTGTTATTAATATTCCAGCAGGGCAAAAGCAAATTCAGTGTATGGCTGGGCTACTGAACATACCAATATGATTAAAATTCATCCTTGTGGGATAGCTTATATTTTTTTAGGTCCATCTTACTCCCAGCTTCCAAGAATACGACGAAGCATTTATGCACCATGTTTTTAGCTTCCTGTTCACCTGAAATGGAGTTTCAGCAGGATAACCCTAACCTCCCAGCAGTCGCTTGGTTTGTCTGTAGCCTCTGTACACACTAACATACTTGTTGAATATCAAACAAAAATTATAGATGTTTCAGACAGGCTGATTTAACAGAAACTCTACCTCCTTGTTTCACAAGTTATACATGTGGTTTATTTTCCAAGAACTGGGTGGCAGAGACTGTGTCATTTTGTTTTCTATCAGAACGATTTATTTGTAGCTTCTAAAATTCAATACCACTGTTGATACTGTGAACCCCTGTGCATGTGAATCATACACACAACTTGGAATAAGCATTCCTTAGCATCTGTGAGAAATGTAGTTTTCTGATGTCAAAATACTGTTAGATAACAATGCTGACCTACTTCTTCACTTGCTTACCCCTTATAGTTTTGCCCTTAAATACTTGCCACTTGGAGATGAATTATGGGTTTTGGGAGTATTCAAAATAATACATTTTTTCTTTCTGAAAACTAACTCAGTTATCTTGATTTTATATTAATAGTTTTTGACATGAAAAGTGCCCCTACAGAGCACCTTTAAACTGGTATTCACACTATTCTGAATGTGTGAGTCATGCATGAACAGAGGGTTTGGAGTGAGAAAATGACATACTGTAGAACTCATCATCTTGATTGACTGTGTATGATTCCTTGAGATACTAATACAATTTATGGTCAGAACAACTCTTTAGGAATCTTTTTAGGATTCAACTGTTTTCTAAGAACTCTTTGCTAAATGTTTTGTGACAGTTTCATGATTCTGAGTACATCATAAAATCAGAAAAGTGTTGAAGTATTGTTATTATTAGAACACGAGGTGCTGAACTGACAAGATGAGTGTCTTCTTTTTATAGGACTAAAGATAATAAATGCTACGTTACTTTGCTACTAAGTGATATTTATTCGCAGAGAATCTGGACTTCTGCTTTGATATATATCCGCAGTTGCCTTAGATGAAACTCCAACAAATCCAAGGCTGTTCAAAATGTGACTACTCCAAATGTAAGATGGAGATGCTTTTACAGAGGAACCTTTTCTGAAAATCTCCAACAAATTGCAAGGTCTACCTTTTCTAAGAGAGTTTTAGTATCTGGTAACATTCCTTTGAAGTTTTTACATTATCTTTATTTTAATAAATGCCACTAACCGTGCCATTAAGTTAAGTTTGTAAACCTAAAATAACATTAGGGTGTTTTGGGGTTTTTTTGACACTCTCATATTATACTTGGAATGGTTAAACCACTAGTAAACACAGCTATTCTACTGAGTGCCTGAGGGAGGGACATGGGAATGAAAAACAGCCGCATGCTCCAGGAAAGAATTCTGAGGTCAAACAGTTTTCATAGGAGACAAAACTACGTGGCTGGGATAATCCTGGCCAATTGTGGGTTACAAAATCTCTCTTGAGAGTTCATTATGGCCAACTGCTGTATAAGCTTTCCACTTCTACATCTGTTTATGGGTGTGGACAGCGTTCAGAAGTGTTCCTTTTCTTGAAGGCTTTTTGTACAAGAAAGCATAGATGAGATGCCAGGACAGGCTCTATGTGAATGGACTCATCATGCTACTTGTGGGCTTGCTTGCTGTGTTCACATACATAGCAGACAGGTTCTCATTCTTTAAGCTTCTCCACAGAGTGGACAGTTCTCTGGCATGAGCTGTGTTTTGTGTGCACATGAGAAACAAAGTGATCTCTGCTGAGAAGCAGGATAATCTCAGGGTTAAAGATACTTCAAGGAATTTAAAAGCATGTTAATTTGTCTGCATAAACAAGGCCATTCTGTCTGTTCTGAAATATTTCTTGCTTTCTGTTTCTAATTGATACACTCAGTCACATCTTTTTTATACAAACACACAATTTCCAACTCTTTTCTCAAGCCTATTATAGCTGGTACGGCAACCACTGGTTACAGCTGAGTTCAGACTTGAGCATCTGTCCTTAAGAGTTGCTGTGCAGTTTAAGGCAAACCAGTCTAGAGCATTTCTATCTTAAATACTATCAATTTTTGGCACCATATGAAAAGTATGCCTCTTTCTTTTTTGAGTATTCAGTTAAGTAACTTATTGTGTGGCACCAGGTCTGGACTAAGGTATGCCTGTTACATTTACCATGGCATTCACCTCTTGTGCACAGAGGCAGGGCTTCTAGTTTGGAAATCTGGACTGTGGAGAACAATAAGGTAACTAGGGGGATGGCTGCCTGTTTTGGCAAATAATTGCTATTCTGTTTTATAATTTTGGGAAGCAAAAAGGACCTGGATGTTACAGATATTCAAGCTTTACTCAGAAGTTCTCCATGTCTTCGTGCATAGAAAAGCAATAAAATTTTACATATATCTGAAATGGCAGTTGTGACATTTCTCTTTTTACAGTAGGTCTTGAAGCCGAATAAAGTCCAAACAAGTGGAGAAGGGCTCAGACTTTGGAGCAATACAGATCCTGGAATTTGTCATCCCAGGATAACAAAAGAAACTTTGCAAATGAATTGTAAAAATTTAGCATAGTATGAACTGTGTGCTCCACTTCCATCATGAGTTGTTCATAAGCTCATTTCTCATCCTTAAAGGCTAGACTCCTTATTTTCTCTGCAGTGTTCATTCCATGTATTTTGAGAGCAGCCAAATACACAAAATATAATATTTCTGATCTCAAAGCAGAAAAATCTTAGATCATCACTGAGCGCTACTTCTATCTTGCTGTTGATAATCATCTTGCCTCTGGCCACAAAGCAAGAGAATTAGATTCCTGTTTCTTTGTTTTTGAAGAATAAACTATTTTAGGGCTAGATCATGTGTCTTATGCTATGAAAAGTTTGGTTTTATTCCTAACTACATAAACTTTTTTGTATAAGTGTGTTGGTAGCACCATTTAGCAAATACCCAGCTCAGAACCACAGAACAGGTTCTTAGAGATCCACAGTGTACCTTGTGCAATGGCGACACTTCCACCATTTCTGTCCTATGCTTGGCCCCTGGAATTGCAGTGACACCTCTAGCTTAGAAGCCAGTAATTGCTATGCACAAAAGTGGAGATTCAGATATTTCCAGTTGGGGTTTGGAATGAGCATAGGAAGTGAAGGACAGCAAAGAAAAATGCTTGAAGTAACCATAGGAAATGCTGAAGTTAGAAGTGCTGATACACATTGTCTTGCTAGCAGATTTAGATGCTTACCTCAAGGATAGACTGATGCCCCTGTGAAGGAGGAACTGGTCTCCAAAGCTACCCTGTTGCTCCTCTGGTATTGGGTTTTTAAAAGTGAGATCCCTTACAGAAAAAAAAGAGACAAGAAAAAATGTGAATGACTCTAGACCAATGACTGGAGCATTTACCCAGATGCCAAGGGAATTTCTGGGTTTGGTCTGGATCATAGGCTTGCTTTGTCATTCAGCATCTGTGCTTTGAGAAGCAAGAAAGCATTACTGAATTCTGAGGAAAAAAGGTTTGTTGTGCTTGTTTGCCTGAGACCAAGTAAGTGAAACTTTGCACTTCATTTCACCTAATGATCAAGGCTGTAAAGTTTGCCTGACACAGAGGGCGGAATAAATTTGGTTTGGGACGAGGCTAAGAAAATTGTACTTTCTCAGCTTTTCCTGCCTTTGACTGTTTGTTAGAGAATCAGGTGATGTGAAAAAGTTTACTTGTGGCAGGAGAGGAAAATTAATACTAGATTTGACTGAGATTGCAATTGATATTTTATATGGAGCCCAGTATTTTGTGAGATGCCCAAATCTGGGATTAAAATTTCTGATCTACAGAACAAATCAGTCTGTGATCTAGTTCATTAAGCAACTCATTACATGTTCAGGTAAGCATTTTCCCATATTTGGTTCTTTCACCAGAAATTAATGACTGCCATTAGTTTGTTTTCTGTCCATGTGCTAGTGACTCCCTACAGTTTTTTGGTTGCATTTTTTAGCAGGCAGAACTTGTAAAGTTTGCTCTTTTGCATCACACTCTTGTTAAAGAGTTTTTGTTGGCTTTACGTAAAGGCCATACCCATAAGTTGAAAGTTGTGTTTCTAAATAAACGGAGAAAACAGAAAGAACTAAGGCCCCCTATAAAACCCCACCCACTCAACCTGTTAATTTTCCAGGTATACACGGATGTTATGTCCATGCTAGAGAAAAAAATGCTGTGTGGAGTTCGTCTCCCCTGGCAGCGGTGCACCAGAGCTCTGCCTTTAATTCTGGCTCTTTTACAGTAATCAAAAACAAAACCCCAAAATGTTAAAAAGCTGGCCAAAGCAGAAGCTTTAAGTTTTCTAAAGCTTCAAAGTTATTTTTATATTATTAAGACTTCATTAGAAGTAGCACGCAGAATGCTGCAGTTATTATTGGCGCTAGAGAGACCACAGAAACATCGTGTGAGTCCTTGTGATGACTCTAGATGGGTTCCGGCAACAAAACCTGTCTGTAGTTGGCTTCACTGAGAAATATGAATGTGTAGTTTTGTTGTCACTACCATGAACAGTTGGAACCCCTGGTTCCAAAGTTTACTTTTTTCTTGGCTGGAAGGATTGTTAAAAGCTTTCCCTGGGGAAATGATTCTACTAGGCAATGAGTTAAAAATGCTTAATTATCACATCTGGTACATTAAAAACAGAGAAAATGTATCTATGCTAGATACTTTTATGGCTGGATTTATGAAATGGAGGTTCTACTGGTAGGATACTTTACTTTTCTGTTGAGAAGAAACTAAAATATGCTTGCAATCAGCAGAAACCCTTACAGCTTCAATTCTCTGTAAACTCATGGGGGTGGAAACTAATGTGCAAATTATTGTTACTCTGGCAGAGCTACCTCGCTCACTCCAAAATATGATTATATTATATCACTACTGAAGTTGTTTGTCTCAAAATGTCCTTCTGTTATGCTAGATGATGTATGAGTGTACCAGGCAAAGATGATCCCATTTGCAGGGAGATCTTAAAGCCTCTGAGAGTGGGAACATACTTTCCTTTCTGCAACAGCAGTGTCGGGGGTCAGCTCAAGCTCTTTGCCTATGAAGTGCTGCTGAGAGCCACATGAAAGAGAGTTTTTTAAAATGCTTTTTCTTATATGAGGCACTTCACAATATCATTTCAGGTGTCTCTTGTTTTTTGATAAGACCAGTGAGCAATATGCAATACTGAAGAAACAGTGGAAGCAGTGCAGTCCTTGATTCAGGCTTTCATGTTAAAATGGAAATAAAATACAAATGTCTCTCCTGCTGCTGTACAAATGCATTAAAACACAATGATAACACTGTTGAGCTGAGTAGGAAAGCACTCAATGATGGATTTTATTGATGAAATATGGTACTGATAGATCAGCTAGATTGAAGCATGTTTTTACAGAAATGTGTCATGTCTTACCTTCCTTGGAGATTTGTGGGAGACTTTTAGCAGTATTTACAAAATACTTTTTGTAATCTGTTCATATTACATTTTAACAAGGTCATCAGTAGTAAAGCTGGGTGTTGTGGTATATGGTAGTGAATTAGGATTCATGTTCCTGAGTTAAAAAGTGCCATTTAAATGAAGAGATACCCAGTATTGACCCTTGGGGTACACTGCTGTTTGCTGGTCTCCAGCTAGATTGTGCCCACTGATCACTACCACACAGACCCAGCTTTTCAGCCAGGTTTCAATCCACCTCACTGTCTGCCCATACTTCATCAGCTTCTCTGTGAGGATCTTGGGGGAGACAGTGCTGAAAGCCTTACTGAACCAAAAGGTAGACAGTATCGACTGCTTTCCTTTCATCTACCAAGCCATATGACAGGGCCTCCAGCAGATGGTACAGCTTTTAGCAACAATGCCTCTGCCTCTCTCCAGATTTCTCAGCTCTTCTCTTATCCTTTCCCTTTCTAATTTCTCTGTCTTTCAAATAACTTCCTTCTCTCCTCCTTGAATCCTTATCTTCCTCTCTTGTGGCAGAGTCTCTTTCCTTTGTTGCCATTACGATCACTAGCAGATAGTCAGTCTATGACATGTCCCTGACCTAGCACATTATAAAAAGCCCTTTACATGAAGAGGAGCAAACAACTCCGTATCTTTTTACCCTGCCTTCCTCTCACCAGTGGAGGGAGGACTTGTGTTTTATTGCTTCAGTTCCTCTTATGCTTCTGTAAAATGCTACCAGCCTCACACACAAGTATGCACAGAGACCTCTCTTCTAGTATTGTGAAGTACAGAACTACCTAATTTTTGTCAACTATGGCAGGAAAATGCGTGAGGACATCTATGCCATAGTTCCTTGGGGATGCGTGTCGGGTGCTCAAGTGCTCTAGAATTGGCACTCCAAGGCTGGAATCATCCAGGCATTAGGGGCCATTGGTAGCCCTGTATGAATCAGATGCTCCTGAGGTTTCCCTTCCTGGCCTTCAATGACCCTGTGGTACTCTGGGTATGGTACAGGGGGGACTTCTGCAGATGCGATCCACATGCCTGTGGGTGAGGCCTGAGGGTGACAGCTGTTCTCTAGCTTTAGCTTCCAGCCACTGCATATTGCTCTGCCACTGCAGGCAGAAAGGATGCTCTATCAGAAATCTCTTCGCATAGTTACTCATGGCAAGATCTCCTCTGACCTTTTCTTTGGAGAATTTCAATCTTCAATCTATTTTACTTATCAGTCTCACTGTAAGAGAAATTTTTCTTGAGATCAAGCTGGTTTTGTAGCTGCCTTCTGAATTCATCATCGTAACAGTACCTAAAGGACAGAGTGGCTAAGGATACATTTAGTTCAGATTTTCTGTTTTGATTTGAGTATGTGAATCCTTGCAAAACAAGAAGTTGTTGTCACCCAGTAGCATCTGGAATATGGTTCTATCTGTCTGCTCTGGCATAGAAGCATTGCTCTGTATTTGCAAATGCTGCTTAAGGCTCGAAGGTTATTAAATTGCTTGTGAGGTCTGAACCTGAAGAGAATTTTGTAATCCCAGCACGAAGGGTGTATCCATATATAATGTAACAATAGTACTTTTTGCTAAACAGCTTTCTTTTGTTAAATAAATTAGTGCTCAAGCGTGATGTCATTGAAAGGATTAAATAGTTTCTCAGAGTTTGTGATCGAATTTTCTTTAGACACCCCAAGGCACATGAATGGCAGCAGCCAACAAACAGATTGATTCAGACCCTCTGAACTATGAGATTTAGTAAGGAAAGATCAATTAAATGCAATAATGCCTCTCTAAGAACTTCTCATAGACTTTAGGCTTACCTACCCTTCCTCCCTCTGTCTGGATGGGAATTCGGGACACATTCAGTGTGCAGGCAAACCTGCCTGTGACTGCCTGAGGATGGGATGGCTGTGCTCAGGGTGGAGGTTCAGGAAGGGACTGAATCAATCCATGTGCTCAGGAAGATGGTAGCCCTGAATCCCAGCTTTTGTGAAATCAACTTGCCCCATCTGACCCCAGTGGTCCAGCTGGGAGTGGACTTAACTGGGGGAGGAAGGGGAGAGAAAGAGAATAAGGAAAAAAAATGGGGAAGAAGAAAGGCTATTTTTACTACAGTTTAGTGAGCTGAACTGCCTCACTGAAACAGTTCTGAGTGCCAGAGTGGGTGGAAAGGAGGAAGATGTGCTACCCAAGTAAAGGCCTGGAAGGCAGAACCACTCCCTTGGCAGCAGCAAATTGTTAGACTGGCACATTTATTCTTCCATTTTTAACTCTCTGCTTCATCTCCTATCAGTTGGTTTCCTTCCTCATTGTACCACATTCTCTCACATCTTGATTTGCATTTTGCCCCCTGCCCTATCTCCAGTCACGTTCCCTTCTCCTCCTCCCTGACAGTTCCTGTGGCCCATACATGCCAACCCAGAAGCCTGATACCTTCAGCTGAGGGCGATCTTGCTCCAGCTGCGGAGGAATAAATGTAAAATGGCAGATGGTTTGGCAGGGGGGTTGTTCTTCCAGTAGCTCCAAGATACTTCTGTGCTGTGAGCTATGGTTGCCTGAATAATCTTTCCTTGCCGTAGCCGTGCTGCACCCCTGTAGATCTGATTGCTAAAGACCTCTTGCTCCTGATGGATGGGGGTTTCAGTATTCATGTTCACAAGAAGCTCAGCACCCAGATTCCTAGTGTTTGTGCATTCCTAGTGTTCCTGCAGTGTCCTTTGTCATGGCCACAGACTAATCACAGATGTGCCCTGTTTCCTCCCCAGAGGAACTCTTTGCTGTTAAAACTGTCACCACTTTGACTTCTGCTGGCATGCTGCTGGCTCAGCTGTTTTGACACAAAGGTTGCAGTGATTTGGCAATCAACTCACAGGGGCTGAAACTTCAAGGCTGGAGGTTCCCATTCCAGGCCATTGTTAAGGATTCAAAATAAATATGAAATAAATAATGACTTCAGCTATGGTACTCTACAATTGTTTCACTAGAGAGGAACAGCCAATACTTCGGCAAGCAAATAGAAACTAAATTTGCAATTACGCTATTTAATTGAATCTATGTATTGATCTGTCTCTGCTTGTCTGCATCATATAGACATGTATTTTTATTCAGCATACACAGAAAAGTGAGCAATGTTTCATGCTGCCAAATGTTTTTATCTGCAGAATGCCTACTCCCATACAGAATCCCCGGTGAAGAACAAAGAGCTGGTCAGTGGCAACAAATATACACTGTAGGAAGTGTAGAATAGGTACCCGGTTGTCAGTTGTCCCAACTCTCTCACTGACTGCTCTGTGCCCTTCAGTGAGGCAAGCAGCCTATCTTCATCACAGTTAATCACAAAATAAATGGAGATAATAATCCTTAACACCAGTGTAAATATGTTGACAATTTAAGGATGAAAAATAGATAAAATTACATTGTATTGCTTTTACTCTCAATGATTACAAGGTATTCTGCATATTAGAGTACATTTAGCCCTAAAAGCTTCAATTTCTAACGGCTGAATTTAAAAGCTTGAAATCCAACACTTGCACAACACCTATTATTGCAATCACTTTGACATTTTGGCTGGGGAGTTCTCCCTTCTTTTAGTATATAGTTTTGAAACTTTGCTTTCTTCAGCTGGAAAATCTCCTAATTATAGAGTTTGTTTTTCCTTTAGCAGACCCCACAGCATTAAAAAAAACAAACCAAACCCAAAAAAACACGAGGGACCAAATACTGAGACAAAGTTCAAGATTCAAGAACATGTCAGAAGCAGAGGAGGTGATGGCACAGTGCCACCTGTAAGAAAACAGTACATCAGTTGCAAAGCAGGGAAAACAAGCAGAAAGCATGCCAACTTAGGAGAGTTTCTTTGCTATGCCTTCAGTTTCAGAGCCATGCATTAGAAAGTGTCTTGGCAGTTATTCTGAGACTTCAAGTGTGCCTCCTCAAAGGTAATTCAGAAGTTCTCTCTTACCTACTAATTCAGAATACGATTTTTTTGTGGTAAAAAGATGACATGTATAACAAGCACTCCCTGCCTACCTGCTGCACGGAAAGAGCCTTGTGCTTGTTGAATCAGTGCCCTTAGTCCAACACAAGAAAAAAGTTGCACCATTTCTTTCAGTTTATGAAACACATCTGTTAAAAAGCAAGTTCAGGTTTTCTGAACTGTCCCTTTCTTCTTTTTCTCTAGTGAAAGTGTGTGAGTTAGGAAAAACATCAAGTGCAAGAAGTTACTTTACCTTAGCCTATATATTTTCCTTTGCTTCCATAAGCTTTTTTTTGTATGACAAGGATTGTCAAATTTTAGTAGCTGCCTTCCAACAAAAGACCTACTTATATGGGAGTGTACCAAACATTGTTTTATGTGCCTTTGAGCCCATGCTGTTCTCTATAAAACTTTAAACCACAGCCACTGCCAACTAGTTATTAATAAGATCCCTAGGTCAATGTTGTGTTAGAAGCAGACCAACGAATGAAATTGTACCAAATAAGGCTGGTGAGTAAATGATATGTCCAGCTGTTCTAATGCGCTCTTCCAGGTGTTAGTCTCTTGACAAATCTGATCTTTCTATGAACTTGCTCTAGACCTCCTTATTGCTCTGTAAAAGTATAACCTTTCCTCTGCAGTTTATCACACTATTTTTTGGAGTTTTTATGTGGCATTGCCTGGCAGTGCCCTCTGTTCCCGGATACTCATCACGGGGAGCTGTTGGCACCCGTTATTCACTTGTGCTGCCACCTGTGCCTTTGAACTTGCTTTCTTCTGCCAAGTCACAAGTATCTTTCCTGCTTACATCTCTGCAACTTTGCTTCTCGCTTTCACTCCACATGAGCCTTTTTCCAACTGTGGTCACAATAGGTCATGAAAAGATTTGAAGGAAGTCATGAAGAGATTCAGAGGAGACCACAGAATACTGGAAGAGGTAGTGTTAGTTGGCAGCAGCTTGGTACTTCACTGGGTGAGGAAATGAATGCTTGTGCTTGCATCCAGTAATGACAGCCTGTTCTTCCTTTCCCAAACTGAAGGAACTGAGCTTCTGCCAACTCAGGGGGAGCACAGGGACAAAAGGAGGTTCACAGGAAGGCATCTGAGACTGAAAAAGAAGAACCAAAAAGCAGGGTGGAGGGGGTCACTCTTTCAGAAAATTTGAGGAAAACCAGCTTCTGCGTACTCTAAGCTACTGAGAATTCCTTCTCTGCTTATTTCTTCCAAAATAAGAAAAATTCTCATAAATGGGACACATCAATATAATGAAAAAATAATTTTCTGTCACCTGATTTCCTCAGTGTATGCTGTAGTCTCTCTGCTTGATAAAATAAAGCTCTTTATGGCAGGGTCCAGAGGCTATAATCAAGTAGCAGTAATAAATCTAATAAATAGCACTAATAAAATAGATCTAAACCATGGATAAATAAAGTAGAAGTCATCACGCTGCTCTTGAGCTATATGTTTATGTCCTTGTGATTTGGAAGCTGAACAGACTTACCGTGTTCACTGGTGGTCACTCACAAATTCTTGATTACTTGGGGATGTCTGTGAATATGGTGATGGGGCAGTGACTACCTCCCAAGAGTATCAAGTCCACCACCCCTGTTGCTTTCTACAGCGGGATTTCCAGAGCTTTAGAGAGCCTTGATAAGGATCAGATTTCAAAGCAAGAAAAGTCCTGAAATACTAATCATTTTTCCACTAACTCTACTGTTTCATTGTTTTATCTTTAAGTGCACTTACTTTACTCACTTGAACCTCTCTACTATTACCACTATTAACAGTAAAGTGTAAACCATTTAGGTACATTAAAGAACCACAATTCCCAACATAGACCTTGAACCTTGAATAGCACCAAACTGTATCATACCTTATTTTCTTTTCAAGTTTATCCATATTTATATTTCTCAGCTTTGCTGTATTTTGATTCATTTCAGGATGATTAACTATGGCAAGATCATACTGCATCCTTTTTCCTCCCTATTTGTCAGGTTTTGTTTTGTTGCTCATGTGACTAAGGAGATGCTGAAGGGGAGTTGATCTGTGAGCCTGCTGGGGTAGCTCCAGCAGAATTGAGATAGGACTGTTTGCATAGGTGTGCCTGTAGTCCATCCCTGTGCCCTACAGCACCTTAGGGTGGATGTATGTCCTTGGCTGGTGCCAGTGGCTGCACGAGAAGGCTGGCAAGTCCATGCAGGCTTGGTGAGGAGGCTGAGCCTAAGCACGTAGCCCTGAAGCTGCTGCTGACAGCCTTCCTGCGAGTGGCACTAAATATTATTCTCTTCTCTGATCTGAGCTGCATAAATGTCGCTGACTTTCTCTCCCAAGTTCTGTGATAAGCTATCGTACTGCTTTAAATCTCAGTGTAAACAGCATTGAGGGAAGCGTAAGAAAGTCAGAAAAGACAAATGAATAAACTGATTTAATCACAAGGAGTTGATAGAAAACTCATGCTGAATCCTTATTTCTGAATCCTGTACCATACATAGTTTAGTTTACAGGTAGCATGTGGGTAAATATTTACATAGGCAACTGCAGGTATAACTGAAGTTCACATCATCTTTTTTGATCATGCTGGCACTTTTCCTTCCTTCCTTTTGCCTCCTCCGAGGGAGTGCTTGGAGAACATATTTTTACTCTTTCCTGAGCTGAGACAAGTACATATGTACTAGCCAGATAGCACTTATTATTAATAATGGAATTTATACATGGTCTCATTATAAATTAACAATTATTCTACTGGTGGAATGAGAAAATAGAAGTGAGGCAGACAGAAATGCATTATAGTGATGGAATGATGTACTGAAACAGTAGTTTCAAAAACATAGTATTCATGGGGAATGAAAGTTTTAAACTGGATTATGGGTTGTGCAACACAGTATCAGGAAACACTAAAAAAAGAAAAACTGTATGAACTATGAATTGGAATTGAGATAATATTCAAGGAATAGAAGATTCCTCTAAACCCAAAAGCCTGGTTCTCAGAAGTGTGGAGTAAATTTTAGTCTCCATTCAACTACTGGGAGCTCATACCTCCTAAAAAGCAGATCCACAGTTCAGCACTCGGACAAATTTTCATTGTTCAAATTAACGACCAAATGAAATGAAGGAAACTTGCCAAAAAATCAAGAAAAGGTTGTAACACTATCTCAGTATGTGTTGTAAATCTAATGTATTTAAGTAAAAGAATAGAATTTATGTTTTAACTCTATCCAGCCCATATCCAAAACAGTGCAGTTCATTACAAATATTTGCGTACGCCTTCTTGGGTCCATGCAGTTTTAGTAAGGAAATATTTCTTTTTCACTAGAGTGAGTTCTTGAAGCTGGAATGAAGACAAACAGAAAAGCCACTCCTTTGCTAGAAGTTAAAA
This sequence comes from Megaceryle maxima, assembly GCA_024605025.1. NCBI lineage: Eukaryota > Metazoa > Chordata > Aves > Coraciiformes > Cerylidae > Megaceryle > Megaceryle maxima. The sequence continues at coordinate 32,805 of JANHGN010006098.1, forward strand.
GGAAGAGAGCTAGCTCAGGAAGATAAACTTGCGCTGTTGTTGTATTGCCTTCTTCAGAAACGTATTAATAAATACCAGTTGCTTGAATGATAGGAATAAATCTGTATTTCCACAGTATCTGCAGCTATGAATCAGTGAGAACATTGCTTTTCCAGCTGTAACTTCATCAAAGGCAAAGCAGAGGTAAAAACACCTCGTTGCATCTCCCCTGCTGATCCATTAGCAGCAAAACTACAGTTACCTCATGTCCAGCTATTACATCTTTCTCACCAGCAAGCTAGTGTGGTGTTTTTCCACAGCCTGATGAATAGAAAGTGGGTATTGTGGCAGTGCCTGTTGGTGTCTGGCTCTCTCCCCACGGGGACACCACACCAGCCCAGCGTTCTTGTTTGTCTTATGCCATAGGTGAGGCAAGACAGTTCTTGCTGCTCTGCCTTGCTGGCTGAAGGAAAAGTGTCTGGAGCACCTTGTTGCTCTGGGAATTCTGCCTCCAGCACTCTCCCAGGAGCCCAGCTCCACCCTGCAGCCATGTTCCTTCTTTTTGGTTGTAGCCAGGGGAAGGAGGGGAGGATGCATGCTCAGCTATGTAACACCAAGAGGTCCCACGTGGGTATCTGGGCCCTCTTGGGCAGACACTGCAAAGATGAAGACTGATGTCTTCATTGCAGATCAGGAGGCCTAGACAGGTGTAAATCACCATCACTCACCAGTTGCTATCCATGCTGGGAAGTTGCAGTGGTAGAGCAGGAGCAGACCCAGCTCTAGCAGGGGCTCTGGCTGAAACAGGGCTGGGCCAGCATCTCCTTGCATCTCACATGGTGGAGTGGACTTACATTCTGTCTGTGTGTTGCATGTAGTGACATGTAGTCCATTTAAAGCTGATGGAGGTGAAAGCATGTATGGCAAAGGTAGCAGAATTAGGCTCAGTAAATCTAAAAGCAGCAGTGGATGAAGTCTTAGAAACAACAACAAAAAAGAACAAAATAACATAAAATGACCAAACCGCTCTTTTATGGACTATCTGCCAGGCAATAAACAGAAGGATGTTGTTCATGACAAACTATAAGCTGTCTTTTTCTTGGGCAGCTATTTACAGAAATGCTCTCAAAATTGGGAAATAGATCTCATATGGACACTCAAACATGCTGCTTTGAGGCTTTTTACAAGTCTTTCCTCCTTCAAACTTAATTTCCTCTGTCCCTGCCTATTGCCACAGCTGCAGCATCCTACTGTAGAGAGCATCCTGAATCTCTTCCATTTGCCTTCTGTCTTGTCCCACACAGTGGACAATGATACCCTGAAAGAGGCTCTCCTTGCATGGCAGGGCCATAGAGGTGGTAGAGTCATGACAATGACTTGGAGGAACAATACAAAACAATTTAGTGTTTTTTCCTAAGAGCAGTCAATAAACAGTGTGAATAAAGGTGTTTTGCCAGTAGAGGTTATTTTTTTATCAGTTACTTTAAGGCACAACTAAGTATCAAGGAGAAGAAAGGAGAAGGAAAGGAAAAGATTTTTTTGGGGGGGAGATTAAGATAGTAAGATATCAGCAGCCTTGGATCCATCAGCATCTCAAGGGATCAATCCAACTCTTGAGTTCTTTGGTGGTGGGTGCACACAGATCAGTATTTTCCTGTCTCTTTCTATTCTTAGGAAATGGGTGTCATCCCCAGTTTACATAGGAAGTGTAGAGAAGGTCCTAATTTCCATGAGCCCCTTCTGGTGCAGTGTCCACTATAGACCTCCCCTTGGTGCAGTCACAGTGGTTAGCAGCAGAAATTAACTCAGGGAAAAAGCCCCATTCCACCTACAAAGAATTTATCTTTTCCTATTCTTAATTTATCTGAAAGGAACTAGGGGGGGATGGCAGAGCCACTGAGGACTGTTGAGAGCCATTGACACATCCTCCCTCCAGGCAGGCCTTGCTCATTCTCTGTTGAGAGCTCATCACCACACAAAGCTTGAGACATCGGTAGTTGGGCTCTTACACCTTCCCCTAGAGTTTCATGCTTAGTTCCTATCTTGTTTCATTTTCCTGTAAAAAGTCTGTTTAATCTGAATGGGAGGCTACAAACTAAAACCTACATTTGTAGTTTTATTTGTGGCATTAATTCTTTTGCAGTAATCCTTACAGAAATAGTTACAAGTGTGTAAGTTGTACCAAGTCCTGAATTGATACTAAGAGGAAAATTAAACTATATTGAATGTATTCAATCAGTGTGTTTAATGAAATATAAATAGATATAGCTGGTCTTTTCACATTAGACAAATTAAAATGTTTGGGTTTTTTTCCCTGAGAGAACCTTTCAGTTAGTTTATTTTTCAAAGCAAATGCTTTGTATTTCCAGTGCAGGGAGAATTTTGGCTAATTTAATGATGTTTTTGTCAAAGCCTGGAATAGTTTAAAGAGGTGTAATTCATTTTTTAAAAGGAAGGAAGCTCTTATCCTTACCATGAAGGGAGAGGATTTTGCTTCTAGCTTAGTCCATTAAGGTCCAGTGAAGTAAATCCCTCCATGTGTGGCACCCTGGCTGGTGCCACTAAACTAGAAATTCCCCATATTGGCATTTCCATAACATTGATCAAAATGTCTTTGTTGGTGTCTTGGTTCCAATGGGACATACAATACGGAGGGAAAGAAAAAATATCTTCAGATGTTACAGAAAACAACAGAGAACTTCAGATGAAAAAAATTTTAGATGACTTGAAGAACGTGAATGGTCAAGCTCTAGTGCTAGATGATCTTCTTTGACAGTGGATATAATCCAAATGCTGCCTGAGGCAGGAAGGCGTTTACCAAGCAGTGGGAGGGAAGGCACTTCTAGGACACATAGTTTTTGCCCCTTGGAGTTAGGGGAAAGGTTTCAATTAGAGGTGGGTGGACCTGGTGGTTCGAGGATTTGCAAACCTCTCCAGCAGATCTATTTTTTGCTTCACAACCATAGCCTAAATTTCTAACTCTCCTATTATGTAATTTAAGCTCAAGACTAATTCTATCTAGAAAAACAGATCTCCTTTCTCTCTCTTTTTTGACAAACATGGAACCTATGTCATTATATGCTGTAACTGAGACAGCAAAACTAAGCATCTGGTAGATGTCACATATGTATTTGGCTTAAATTTCAGTTGCATTTCACTTTCCTCCCCATCCTTTTGAGATGAGGTTCCCTATTGTCTGTCTTAAAGGTGTAGCAGAGAATAAGAAACGGGAAAACCACATGTATGTGGGGGAGTTGTACAGAGGGAGCCAAACCACCATGATACTCTCTCAGACAGGTTTCTGTATGTGTGAGGGCAGCTGTAGAAGTGTCTCTAGGTATAGAAATAATTTGTAAGGTCTGGCAGGAACTTGGGGCTGCCTGAATAATCCCTTCCCTTCTGCTCTGTAACTCGGACCATGCTCACTGACCATTACAAGGCCCCCTGCCAGGACCTTTTCACAACCTCATCTACAATGAACACTTCTAAGTCTCTTTTACTCTGCCCTAATGCTTGCTTGTCCTCGGAGAGGGAGGACTTTAATTTCCCTTGCTGCCTTCCCCTTCCTTATCTTCCCAGCATATGAACCAGAAAGTGAGCCCTGAATTTGAGCAGGAATTCAGCTTTCAGAAAGCAGCCTGCCCACCCACCCACTGCTACCTCCAGCTTCACTTAAAATGGGAACTTACTTTGTTTTCTCATTTGTACTAGAAAACTGTTAACTATGATTTATGGGGCTCTGTGGAAGTTTTTATTGATTCAGGAAACACCCACATTCTTGACAGCAGTTTCTTCAACATTAATCATTGGGTTAGGTATTATTTTATAATAGCCTTGCCCAATGCTAAGAAACAAATCTTCACTGATGTGGAACAGCTGGATAGAAAATATCTCCGTGTTTGCAGGGTATACTTTATAAACCAGCTTGGAAAATCCTGTTTACTGATTTGAGGGTGGGAGGAGAAGAGGAAAGGGAAAGACAAGGAATGAACCAAACTCAGTATTAGCTGTTGCAGGTCCAGCTGCCAAAGCTGTAATGAGATACTTGTAAAGCAGTAATCAGCTCTATCAATGCTAAATTTTATTTAAAGGAGGGTTGCATAGTAAAAGAATCTCAAAAGGATTAGAGTGCTAAATTTCTCTGTTAGTTTTCCAAAAAAAGTTCTGGTTGTCATGAGATAATTCAAAACTCATTTAGAATTGCTTTCCCAAAGGAAATATTAGGTATCTTGGCATGAGGATGTTTTTCTGACTAAAATGCTTGACATTTTGGTTGATGATGAAACATGATCCCCAGGGCTGAACTGTCTCCTCAGAGCTACATTTCTGGATGTCAATGACTCTCTCTGCCTTTCACTTTGCTCCCTTTGCCTTTGGTCTTATGTGTGAGTACATGTAAGCATGTGTTTAATTTATGCCCTCATAATAACCTTCTGAATTAAGACTTTGTCCTGTGCACAGACTGCATCTGGTCTGTAAAGCTGTCACAGTTTCTCCCAGCAGTGAGTAGGCCCCACCGCAGAACTCTGCTCTCACTGCAACCTGCCTTTTGGGGTGCGGGCTCCAGGTGGTCGTTGCCTCTTCGTTCTGTCCAGATAGACGGAAGCTGCTAAACTACCCTTTTTAACCCCAATCCTTAGTCTTAGATGCTAAAGCTTTCCAAGTGGAATTAACAGTCTGGAATTCAGATTGTAGTGGGTCTCAAAGCTGCTGTGTCTGGAAGGTCTGATCTACTTTGTTATCATTTGCTGTAGCAGGTCATGCACACTTCACTGGGGACCCAAAATGCGCTCCACAGTTCGCAGTGTATTTGCAAACATTTCAGGGAGATGGGAGAGCTGCATCGTGAAACTAACCTGCCAGTTCAAGGAGGTTAGTCTCTGATTTGACTATTCCTCCTCTTACATGTCCTAGCAGAACTCTTTCCTAGTTGGTCACAGGAGACACTTCCCTGGGCAAACTCAGACTTGGTTACAAGGAGAGGGCATTGTCTTGAGAGCCAGCACAGCAACACATCCAGGAAACATAAAGTGGGAAGCAGAACCACATAGACACACTTATATGGTGCTGGCACGTGCATGCTGCTAAGGCCTGTGATCACCAAGCAACCAGTGCAGTGCTTTAGGATATTGCCATCACTACTCTAGCCTTGGCTTCCCCTTCATGAGCTGACATCTTAATATTTGGCCAAGCTCCTGTGCTGTACTGTGAACTAGTGCAAACCAGACCTTGCTTTTTGGTTTTGTACTGTGCATTTACGTCAAGAAGAGAGGCAGAGCAGAGAGCTGGGGAATGATAACATGGTAAAACACTGCGCTTGGCTTCCTCAGGGCCAGTAGTCCAGAATAAGATCTTAGGTTCTTCAGGGCAGTTTATATTTGCTTGGAAGAAATTAATAACCAAAGAAAGCATTGTAGTACTGGAAAAGGAATCATAGAATCATTAAGGTTGGAAAAGATCTCTAAGATCATTGAGTCCAACTGTCAGCCCAACACTACCATGACCAGTAAACTGTGTCCCAAAGTGCCATGTCTGTGTTAGAGAATCACAAAATCATTAAAGTTGGAAAAGACCTCTAAGATCATCAAGTCCAACCATCTACCTAACATTATTATGACCACTAAATTATGTCCTGAAGTGCCACATCTGCACAATTTTTGAACACCTCCAGGTATGGTGACTCCAACGCCTCCCTGGGAATTTTTTTTTTCATCACCTCAGCTTCACCCAACACATTACAAATGCTGACATTGCCTCAGCTCCACCAAACATCACAAATGCTGACATTGCCTCAGCTCCACCAAACATCACAAATGCTGACATGGCCTCAGCTTCACACAACCCATCACAGTGCAGACATTCCTTTAGTTCCGCCAAGCACATCACAAACACTGACAGCACCTCAGCTCTACTCTGAAATGTCACAAATGCTGACATTGTCTCAGCTCCACATAACACGTCACAAATGCTGACATGGCCTCAACTCCACACAACATGTCACAAACACTGACATGGCCTCAGTTGCACACAATGTCAGAAACATTGACATCGTCACAGCTCCACTCTGATCATCGCAAATGCTGACACGGCCTCAGCTCCACCCAAAATATCACACTGTGATTGTGTCAGGGAAATAAATTTACCTTTTCTGTGTGTACAGATCTCTCTGGCATGCACCTTGCTTGCTTTAGTTTTTAAGAAAACTTACCAAGGTCCTTTTCACTAAAGGGAGTGTTAGCAAGTGGAACAGGAGTCTCTTTTGGCAGAAATACTAGCTACAAGAATCTTTTCCCTCTTTCCTGAAGTTATTTTTCTCTCCTTCCTTCCTCCCATCCTCTCCTCGATGCACATTTCCTCAGAGCTTCTTTGCATCTGAGGGCACTTCTCCAATCCCTGAACTCTTCTCAGCAGAAACCTCTTGTTCCAGGCTTCTTAGAAACATCCTTCATTGGTAATGTAGCAAAGAATTAATGATGCATACACACTGATTAAAAAAAAAAAAAAAGACAAAAACTGATTTTTTTTCCCTGTTTTTACTTTGAAGTCAAATACACACTTTTTTTTTTTTTTTTTTTTTAAATGTAGAATGTATTTTTACATTAATGTCTCCAGCAGGTGGGAAATTATTATTTCTTATGGGGATACCAAACCAACAGTGCTACTGACAGTCTGTTGTAAATGTGGTTTGAAATTGAACAGACTCAGTAAAGGTGCAACATCACGCTGAAAAGTCTTGGGCCTGCTTCAGTTTTTGTTACAAACTGAATATAATCCATTGCAGTCTACTTCTCTCTCCAGATTGCTTAAGTTTTTGAAATGTGATATTAGCATAAAACCAGTCCATAGTGTAATGCTGCTGGATGGAGTTTAGTGTTGGAGCATATCTTATTTCTCCTCTTAGCTCATGAAGGGAGTCAGGTGTGGTAAGCCTAGATTTAGACATCTAAATCTAAGTAAAATTTCTTATTGTGTACATATATCATGTCAAAAAAAGGTGTACTATGCATGTATGCAGAAATCTGTATCAATGGATGTATAAATATCTATGTATGCACACACATAGGTGTGTGTTCATGCAGCCTGTAACTCTGTAACTTACATAACTTTAAATCTGAGATGTTTTGACTGGAGACAAATCCTCATCTTATACCCCAGTATATTTTCTGAAGGAGAAATTCCCTGCTCAGAGTAGTTTACAGTCTAAACAAGCAGAGAATGGGAGAATATGCAGAAGCTAAGACAGGTAAAATGAGCCTTGGTCGGCTCTTTAAGTCTCAGACACTTCAGGCAGTTGGTAGTTTCCTAGTTCAGGTGACTGCATACAGGTGGAGAGACCTCTGCTTGTCTCTTTTACCTTTCTGATTGATGTAAATGGAACAGGCTCTCTCCTGCTGAAATCATTGCCCTGTGCCCAGGTTTCCCTGGGCTGGAAGCACCCAGGAGTAGCATGAATTTGTTATGCTCTGAGCAGGCTAACTGGGCTGGTAAACTGTAGTATAGACAAGGAGTTGTCCAAGTCAAGTAGGCTCTTCAGGTGTGTTTGCCCAAACAAGCTGTACCATTTAAAAATTAGAATCTAAAATTAAAGCCCTACAAGAGTGCCTGTTTGTGGTGAGAGCTGTAAATAGCCAGCCAACTCAGCAGCCTAAACAGTCAGGCACTGCTTTCCCAGCAGTGCTGCCCTTATTTTCATAGTGCATTTCAAGCAGTGGAGGGGGCTCTGGTAGCATAAGAGAGCTGTGCTGGGAGCAGTGATAAAATGTCCAAACGCTGCCAGAGGAGAGGATTCATGGGCACATTCCGCAAGTCCTTCGTATGAAGAGAGCCTCAAGAGCTGGATGCCGGAAGTGTCAGATCTACTGCAGATGTGTGCTTGTGTGTATACCAGAGCTTCAATATCACATGCAGAGAAGAGAGCCTGAAGTACTGCACATGTGCAGAGCATCTTCTGTTTACATGCACATGTAGTATTCCCAGATGCTTTGAATCTTAATATAAGCTTGGATCAATCAGGAATATTAATTTATGCAGACCCCAGGCTCTCTTCTCTAAAATCATGAAAGAACTTAATCTTCTTCTGGGCATTTGCTGCAGGACGGGGTGGCAAGGATACAGATCCTTGCCTACAGTAGGCAAAAAAATGTGTTTATTCGCTCCTAGTAACAGCACGGAGTTCAAGGACAAATATAGTTCCTGTGGACCCCGTCTAGACATTTGCCTCAAGTTCTGCACTTGGCCCCAAGGAAATGTAAAATCAAAGCATCTTCTGCTCCTCAATGTAAATATAAGCCCACTGCTTATCACTCAGTGCTGATTAACATGTTCTCTAGCTGGGTTGTTAGTTTTTCCCCTTGCTCACACCACCAGTACAGAGTGATCCATCTTTGCAGTTCTGTAAAGCAATGTATAATTTGAGGTTGAGGGAATGCAGATTCCTGCAAATCCTGACATGACTCAAAACAGTACTTCCATTGTCAATGTCCTTTTGCAACACAGTTGAAATGCCTCTTCACACAGGAAAACCCATTTTCCACATCCTATGCTTGTTCAATCTCAGAGCCCCACTGAGTGGAGCTACAAGAGGAGGTAGTAGAGAGTGCTTCTGCTAACTGCACTGGAAAGGCATCTTGCCACCATACTGTTGGAGGGTGAAAGTGGACAATTTAAGTGACTTTATCAGCAGAGGGATTACAACACAAGATTTCATTTATGGTGAGTGATAGCAATTAACAAAATAATGTCAGATAACTTCTGACAGAATAACTGTCAGATAACTTCTGACAGAATTTAGGCATGAAGAGCCTGAGAAATTGTGAGACTTTTGCTAGAGAGTCAAGCAAGTCACCACTGGGAAAATATGGTGATATTGGTAAAGTGGAGGAAAGATAAGTTGGCTAAGGGAAGCTTAGATAAGGCTGTGAATAGATGAATGTTCAGAAAGCTAAATCTAATACACAATTCTAGTTGCAAAATCATTATACTTTTCAGTCTCTTACACTAGTATCTTGGTTTGTCTTCTGTATGCTTCAATACAAGTTATCTGTTTTTAGGTTTTCAGTCACACATGACCTCAAAAAGAGGTAAAAAAAATATTTTGATATATCCCAAGAATTTGCATATGCAATTATTTGTTTGTAAAAAATTTCTGTCATGGCCTTTCCAGTGTCTGCTAGGGCAACTACTGAAGTTGACAAACAAGAACTGCTTGCAATATATTGCAGCGTAGATCCTCCCTTAGCAGATGATAATACTCCAGAGTGACAGTGTTCCTCAAACATCAGAATTTGAGTAAAATTTAGTGGTGCCACTAATGTGAATAAAAACTGTTATGACTTTGCACATCAGTCAATATGTCAGCCAATGGTTGCACGGTAGCTGTAACAGTATCATGTGTGATATCTCAACAGACACCTTTATATTCATAGAATCACAGAATGTTAGGGGTTGGAAGGGACCTCCAAAGTTCGATCATCGAGTCCAACCCCCCTGCCAGAGCAGGACAAAACTAGAGCAGATCATGCAGAAATGTATCCAGACAGGTTTTAAAAGTCTCCAGAGGAGACTCCACAAACTCTCTGGGAAGTCTATTCCAATGCTCTACAACTCTTACAGTAAAGAAGTTCTTCCTCATGTTGAGGTGGAACTTCCTGTATTCTACCTTGAATCCATCACCCCTCATCCTATCACAGGGTAGAAGTGAAAAGAGGTTGTCCCTGCCTTCTTGATGCCCAGCCTGTATGTATTTATAGACGTTAATTAGATTCCCCTCTCAGTCTTCTCCTCTCCGGACTAAGAAGCCCCAGGGCTCTCAGCCTTTCCTCATAAGGCATCTGTTCCAGTCCCTTAATCATCCTTGTAGCCCTCCATTGGACTCTCTCGAGCAGATCTCTGTCCCTTTTGAACTGGGAGCCCAGAGCTGGATGCAGTACTCCAGGTGAGGTCTCACCAGTGCAGAGTAGAGGGGGAGCAGAGCCTCCCTTGATCTGCTGGACACGCTCTTCATAATGCACCCCAAGATCCCATTGGCCTTCCTGGACATTGTTGTCCCATGGATAACTTGTTGTCTATCAGGACTTCAAGGTTCTTTTCCACAGAGCTGCTCTCTAGCAGATCACCTCCTAACCTCTACTGGTGCATTTTATTGTTCCTTCTCAGGTGCAGGACTCTGCACTTGCTCTTGTTAAACCTCATTAGGTTTCTCTTTGCCCAGCTCTCCAGTCCTCCTTTTACTACTGATATATTTGAAGAAGCTCTCGTTCTCTTTTACTTCCTTTGCCAGTTTAAGTTCTAAGAAGGCTTTGGCCTTTCTTGTTGCCTTCCTACAAACCCTGGCAACATCCCTATAATTCTCCCAAGTGACAAGTCCCTTCTTCCACGAACTGTAAATTTCTTTCTTCTACGAGACTTTCTTCAGAAAATCCTTGCTCATCCATGCAGGTCTTTTACCACCTCTACCTGATTTTTTACTCGAAGGAATGCAACTATCTTGGGCTTGGAGGAAGTGGTATTTAAAAATTGACCAGCTCCCTTGGGCTCCATTTCTTTCCAGAGTTTTAGCCCATGGGATTCCTACAAGTAGATCTTTGAAGAGTCCAAAGTTAGCCCTACAGAAGTCCAGGGTTGTAATCCTACTTATTGCCCTATTTCTTCCTTGTAAAATACTAAACTCCACCATGTCATGGCCACTGTTGCCAAGGCTGTTCTCAACCTTAATGTCCCCAACCAGACCTTCTTTATTCGCTAATACAAGGTCCAGCAGTGCACCTCTCCTTGTTGGTTCTTCCACTACCTGCACTAGAAAGTTACGATTGATGCACTGCAAGAGCCTTTTGGACTGAATGTGCTTAGCTGTGTGGGCTTTCCAACAAATATCAAGGTGACTGAAGTCACCCATAAGTACTAAGGAGTATGATCTAGAGGCTACTTCCAATTGACTCTAGAAGGCCTCATCGACATCTTCTTGGGTTGTTGATCTATAGTAGACACCCACAATAGTTTCACCCACAATTGTATGTCCCTTAATTCTTACCCACAAGCTTTCAACTTGTCCTACCTCCAACCCTGGACAGAAGTCAATACATTCCAATTGCTCTCATACGTAAAGAGCAACACCACCGCTTTGCCTTGTTGCTCTTTCTTTCCTAAATAGTACATAGCCATCCATGCCAACATTCCAGTCATGGGAGCTGTCTCACCATGCATAGCCATGCAGCCTAACCCAGATCTACAACTCCTCCTGCTTATTCCCCATGCTCCATGCATTGGTATGTACGCATTTCAGAGAGGGAGTCAGGCAATTAGTTTTCACTTCTGGAACCTGACCATTCCCATCCACTTTCATGGTTATAATGTAAGCACTGAAGTGCTGGCAGCCTGAAAGATGTTGTCACTTGGTAAGTTCTTGGGTCTAGGAATTTTCTTGACCATCTCAGAGGTTAAACTCTTCTTCTTGCAAAGACCTGTCATTATTCTTATCTAACTTGAAAAGAAAATTCAACTTGATGTGTATTAAGCTGTATAGTGTCCACAGCCTGAGCTGTGTCCTTGATAAACTTTCTCTCTGTTTCTGCCCTACTGGAGAAAGAAGGAAGCAGTGCATATAAAACCAGCCATGGATGATCTTTTAACTATTCAGGGGCAGCTGTTTTGCAGATGGAATTCACATGAACTCTTGGAAGATCTGCTGGGAGAGGAATTTAATAATAAGCAGAGTACAACAAATTTAAAGCTGCTTCTTGCATATAGAGGAGCCCATTCTTCCTGAATAGGGATTCATGAAGATTTAAAGAAATGGTGAACTGTTTTTACATGACTTCTTTTTTTTTAAAAAAAGTGCTTTTTTTCCCCCTCTTTTCCTCTTCCTTTCTTAGTCTTTAAGTTTTATTTTGGTTATTGTGCAGTAACAGAATAATAAGTTCCTCTGTATACATCATAAGTTTTCTAAGCTTTATTGTGAATGGTAAATGTGGAAGCTTGAGTAATTTCAGATGATCATATTTATCTTTTTCCACTCCGTCCATTTCTGATAGCTGGAAAGGTTTTTCTGAACAATGTCAGTGACTTCTTTGTAACTCCCTTGTGCCAGTCACTCTATTTCCAGCAAACCTTTACTTTTGATTTGAGGTTGCAGAGATTCAGATCAAAACAAATCTGTTATGTGAATTCAAGAGGTTTTTATTTTCTACTTTGTCCAATACATTTCAAGACTGAACATCCTTTGCTTTGTAATTTTTTATTGAGTTATGCCAGTCTTCAAACACCATTGTTTTGACTATGTGTTCGGTGTTTGACACGATTGTGCTCCCAGATAGAAATAGGCTTTATTTATTTTTGGTTTAATTGTTCATATAGAGCAGTTCCTCATTAATGGAAAAGCGTGCAGAATAGCTACCTTTCCCCTCAGTGGAAAAGATATTCTATTTCATGTTTAAAAGGCAAATGTGAAGGCAAACCTACAAAAGAAAGCTTGTCTCCATCAGGTTGCAGTGCTTAAGACCTTTATAACTTCTCAATTAAAAAAAAAAATCCTGTTGGACTAGCCACCCCTTCACACTGATTTCTCGTGCAATAAACTACATCCCTTTGGTGTAGATAATTACATCTCCTGTGGAATTGGATTACTGCCTTGAGAAATAAAAAACCCCCTCATAGTTGCCTATGAAACGCCAGGCTAATATTAAGAGCAATACTAATGCTATTAAAATGTTCAATTGCAAAGCTCTAAAAATATACATTTTCATTATTGTTTGCTCAAACTAATTTTTCTGTTCATCTCAGTACTGGGGTAAGTACTGTAACAGTTACTGAAGTCAATGACTTACATTCTACCTTCTATGTTCTACCTTTGCCAAGCAACTGAATTCATTAGAAATGATCATGACAAGTACTTTAAAAAAAAAAAAAAAGTCAGAAAGTTAGTTAATGCATAGCTCTAGATAGTCCCACAAATTTCTGTGACATCTAAATTTACTGTATGTTAGATATGTTGTTTGATAGCATATTGAAATTCATTGGTTTGTGTTTCTTTTTTGCGCTCTTAGGTCTGTCATTCTGTGTCCATCAGCCCATAAAAGCATTCCACTTGCCAAGAAAATTAAGCCAAAGAGAAGAAATTTGATTTCTTTTTGTTTTCCTGAGGAAGGTGTTTCAGAACTTGGCCAATGCAGGCTCCTGGTAGTAAGAATAAGGGAGAGTGTAGTGCTTACCCCGATGTTTCCAAGGCTTATGCATACCTAGAGGAACACTCTTAAAGGAGAAACTATGGTCTGATTCCAAGTTATTTTGACAATGCACATTGATGGGGGCAGTCTCCTAGTAAAGGTTTGTGTTCATTCTAATAGGACCTTTTAGGACACCCTTGATGGCCAAACAGAGGAACTATCCAAGAAGGCTAGTTTAATTTGGAAACCAAACTGCTAGCTTGTCCCGAGGCACCTTCTGGTGGCTTTTAGGTGTTCAACTATGTGTGGAGATCAACGTCAGGCTCACTGTAGCTGTTGTCAAGCACTTAGGCAAGTTGCAGCTATCTATGAATAGTTTGTTATTTTTCTTGAGCCGTAGCTAAGCATCATTTAAGTCTCCATTCATTCAATTAAAATTTAAAATTGCTGAGTTTCTGTCTTATCCCCGTCAGAATGGGGAAAGAAAGTGACTTTTGTCACCTTCACTTAGAGGTTTCTGTTGTCCTAGGTGTATAGTCTGGGATTTTGTAGAGGCAGGCTGTACCTGGTATCACATTTTATGTTCATGTCTGATTTTAAGTTAACTATGGATATATTTAAAAGTCAGGTCCCTATATTCTTTATTCAGTAAAATGCAGTGTTCTGTAAGTTTTTCTGGAGTTTGCCCGGATAACGTAACTTTCTCACTCTCTTAGAATTTCATGTGACTTCATATCCCTTCTCTTTCTGCTGATTTACAACTATTATTTGCATTTCCACGACAAATCTTTTATTTCTGCCCATTTTCCCCTCACCCCATGAGACACATGGGAGACGCCTGGTGAGAGAGAATGTTTGTTCTGCCATCTGTCAGCCAGCAAGGCTTTGCTGGAATTATATCCATTGGTCTGTCTGAAATGTAAAGCTATATTTTATATACACTACCAGGAAAAAAACCTGTAACTGGACTATAGGAAGTCCCTACCCCCTGCTAGAACTACTGAATTCCAGTGAGCATAATGTCTGTTGATGGAAAGTGGGGGGGTGAGGGGAGAGTTTTTCTCTAGGCCTGGAGGCAGTATTGAAATATTTAGGTTAATACTATGAAAAGATACCACAGCATACATGAAACATGAAACGCCATCCAGGAGAACTTCTAATACTGTGGTAGCTTTGCAAAGGCAGATGGTGTAGCACAGGCAAAACACAATATTGTTCAGGCATTTGGTAGCTCACAGTCCTTCCCTAAACAATAAGATTAGTTTAAAATCTATTCAAAACAAAGGAAATTCTGTCTGCCTCCTGCCCAGGTTGGAAGGAACCAGCCACTTCTTTAAAAAATGCCTTGTAGCATATCCTGTGCAAGATGTCTTAATGCCCTCCTTTCAAAAGAGTCAGACCACAGTTTTGCCTCTAAACAAGTGGTTTTTTCACAAGCAACCAGGCAGCCCTCCTGAGCTGTATTTCAGATGCCAAAAGGAATTAGGATCTGGCAGGACTTTTTGAAGAAAGTTCTTTTAAATAAAGCACATAGAACCATATGTTCAAGGCTACTTTGAAAAACCCCTCAAGTGTGCTAAGCCTAATGCTAACATATGAATCTTTTCTACACAGAAGCTTAACATGGTTTTGGGACTTGTTATTATTATTTATGCTTTCCTTGTGTGTGTGTGGAGGTCAGTTCAAACCCTAGCCTTTTCCTTTGCCTTGCAAATGTAATGAATGTTTCTGAAATGAGCAAGTATGTCCCAGCTGGGTCTTATAGCCTAAATAATACCTGTGTAAATTTATTTTGATGAATGTAAACAGCCAAGTGATAACTTTTTCCATTAACCAAGTCTGGAAAAATGGAAAACAATTTGTGTTATGTTTCTGTATTTTCCATTGTAAGGTGTTACTCACTGTTCTCTGCTTTGCCCGTGCATTATCTAACAAATGAAGGTTGGGCCTGATGTCTCATATCTCTGTTAATACAAGACCACTCAGATATATCTAGAAAGAATTTTCCAGAGAAGAATGATCAGGTATCCATTCTGATAATATTCACTGTCATGGAAACCTCCTCACCTACATGTATTACAGGGAAAAAATTGGCCCTTAGCAGCAACATCTTGGCTCTCTCTTTCCTCTTTACTGCCCACTGAGGGTGTTAAAGTCTGGATGAGATGCCAGTTCACCAGTATCCTGCCAGAGGAAAAGTCTTAGGGATAGAAGCTTTCAGCACATTCTGCATTTCTAAAGTGGAAAGGAGTGATGGAGAGGGCCGTGCTGAGGCTGCTGAGGTCTGCTTTAGCAGAGCTAGCTGTTAATAGCACAGCTGGGTCCCAGCTCTGCAGCTAAAACTGACTCAGCAGTTTTAGAAAGGCTCTGCTACTTTCCGATGTGTTTTCACCCTCAGAACCTGTGCTACTTAAGCTTTTGGTAGCTGGCTTCTTTCTACCTCTCCCTGTCTGTCAGTCTCAGATCTTGATGTTTTTGTCCCCACTCCCAGTCTTTGTCCCTCTCAGGGCTGCTGGTGGTTTCAAAGTGGGCTTTTTTGGTAGTGGGTACAGGCACAAGCAATTTATTTTTTCCAGATAAAAATACTTGGGGACTAATGCTTAACTGCTCTGAACAGTAAGACTTCCAGTCATCAGTGGCTCTGACGCCAGCCTACGTGGCTGGGTAGACTGCTGAGCCCTTAGCTATGAGGTTATGAAGCTAGCAACAATCCCGCTGACGTGCCAGCTGGTGCAAGAGTACTGAGGCAGTACATAAGGTTGTGTGTCTCTGATGAATAGAGTTTCCCCACTGGCAAGACCAACGCTCCTGAGTTGCAGTGCTCCTGCATTTGCTGGAAAGCACAGTAGCTCTTCTAGGATGGCTGTTGCATGTCCCTAGGGCACTGGGTGCTTCTTGCTGGTTGCCTCTGCAAAGGGGAGCATTAGGAGAATCACAGTTCTGTTGGGACTCACACCCACATGTGCAGGCACCCCTTTTCTTCATTCCTGTCTGCCTTAGACAGTATGATGCCTGCCATAACCACTGAGCCTTTCATAAAGACATCGGTCCAGAGCTTATCAGCTGCCTCCATCTAGGCAAAGAGCTTATGCCACCACCCAGCCTCCAGCATGGCCAGTGCTCCGACCAAGGCCAAATGCTTCCCTCGTATGAAAAGAAAGTGGCAATTTAACAAGACTTTGTTGCACTTAAACACCCTTTAAATAATATATGTTTTCAGAAACCTCATTAAATAGTCATAGTAGTTTTCTTTCTTTTTCTCCCCTCATCACTGAACAGTTAGCCATGCATTTGTGCATAAGTAGAAGTGCTATCCTTTCTATAATTAGAGAATGCAATAATTATAAATGCCTCTAATTCTAATTAGCCTTGGGCAGCCATCTCCGAGCCCAGCATTTGCATATGTAACTGTACACAAACCCCAGCACCATGATGCTCAGAGGCATTTTTTTCCCCTTTAACAAAGTTAACTCACCTTTGTTTTGCTGTTCTTTAGGTTTCTGGGAGAAGATATGTTACATATAGAGTGTGGGTGAAGTGAACTTGGTTGTATTTGGTGAAGCTTTATACATCATCTCTGTCTTGCCCTTTCATGGTGAAAAAAATGACTGGGACAGGGAGATGGGATCAAAGAGGTGTGGGTTCTGCTCTTGACTCTGCAACAGATTCGTGGAGTAATTTTACAAACATTACATCACTGTTTGTAAAAAAGAGACAATGATTTTTAATGGTTTTATGAAATGCTTTTAGCATTTTTTAGCACTTTGGCTGAAAAATGCATAGCATTGTTAATATTGGATATGGGCCAGTGAGGGGAAGAGGGCAGATTAATAGCAGATGTTTGTATTTATGCATATTTCCTAACCTCAATAAGAAAACCAAAATATTAAGATATATGATAATCTTTTTAGTTGATGAGACTTTATATACTATTTCCTTAAGGGTGGCTTAAATATTTTTAACACTAAGTAAAGTCTTTCAATTTATCTTCTTTGCTTTAAGATGTTAGTAAGATATCTGTCTTTTCCTGATTGTTTTTCTGCTGTTTGTCAGTGTGAAATAATCCCAGAAAATGAAAGAAATAAGCAATGCTTCAATAGAAAATTCCCAGTAATAACTGCGAGAAAAAAATCCAATTAGATGTGCCTATTAACCATCTAAAAGGGGTATGTCACTAAAAAAAAGTGTTCTTGGAAAAAACAAAAGAATGAAACTGACTTTTGTAAAGAAGCAATAAAAGAAAGTCTCTATTCCTCCCAACCACAGAGATTTTAGTGTAGCTGTTGGTCATGTGGAAAACAGCTCAGCTCTGTCTGCACTATCTGGGATCTGCTCCCGCAGGTGGCAGCAGATGCAGGAGCCACTCAAGTCTTGTAGGAGCCAGCAGCTCACATGCCTTGTCCTGCACATGCCTTGCCCTCGGCACAGCTTCCAGCACCTTTGTCACAATATCAGCTGGCGATGGGCCCTACCTGAAGGCATGGGCCAGGGATTGGCACTCAGAGATCAGGGTCTAGGCTGGACCCTGATTCAGGGGAAAGTGGGGTGGAAGGGGCTGTTGCACTTATACCCCTCAAACCTCTTAAAGTCAGCTTGGACAGTTAGGAAACTTACACAGTTTGCTGTGATACATGGGTCATAGTGTACACCTCTCCACCTGTCATAGCTATTTTTGATGTTTAAAAAATATATATATATAGCATCTTCTTTCCAAAGCTATTGACTATGTTTCATTATACTCAGAAGAAATGTTACAACACTTTTATTTACTGAAAAGATTTCATTAAAAAGCTCATTATTAAGAGCTCCGCTCAGTTTTGGTTTTTTTTTTTCTTTTTATGGTATTTT
>JANHGN010006098.1:59120-76135 GCA_024605025.1 Megaceryle maxima
CTGTAAGGGTCACAGAGCACTGGAATGGGCTCCCCAGAGATGTTGTGGAGTCTCCTTCTCTGGAGATTTTCAAAACCTGCCTGGATGGGTTCCTGTGTGACCTGCGCTAGATTGTATGGTCCTGCTCTGGCAGGGGGGTTGGACTGGAAGATTTCCAAGGTCCCTTCCAACCCCTGACACCCTGTGATACTCTGTGTGATATACATTCTGTTTCTAGCACCATAATTATAGAATGAAATATCAATATTATCTAAAAATGAAGTTACATGGCATAGTGGCAACATTAGGGAGTTCCAAAAATCTTTGAAATGCTTTGTTTTTGTTTCAGTCAGAAGGTTCCCAGCATTCATCAGCAGTGATTTTTCCGAAGGCCATTTAAAATTTGTAAACAACTTCATGGGCCTGCAGACTTGACTGAATTTTAAGGCACTATTGCAGGTTGTT
This sequence comes from Megaceryle maxima, assembly GCA_024605025.1. Lineage (NCBI taxonomy): Eukaryota > Metazoa > Chordata > Aves > Coraciiformes > Cerylidae > Megaceryle > Megaceryle maxima. The sequence goes on from JANHGN010006098.1 coordinate 59,565, forward strand.
TACAAGGTATCTAATTCATAGACTCATAAAATACCAGACTGGAAGGGCTGATCTATATATCTATCAAAGTCTTCTGTCCTTGTATCTGTAGCAGCTATAAAAGCCCTTACACAAGATTGAGAGGCATTTTCATTTTAATACTAGTGTATATGTTTGTGTTTTGAGTGTTTGGTTTGGAAGGACTGGTTGCTCTTGCCAAATTTTCCTCACAGTCCTCTTTACTATGTAATAGATCTGCATTGGTTTATGTCATGGCTGACTTCACTGTTCCTTAGTCTTCACCTCTGAATCCTGGTGAAAGGGGTTGCGACAAATATCTTCCAAGCAGTTACTCAGGCAAAGTTTATGACATGATTCTGCAATTAGGTGTTGTTTTATGGGTGAACTAGTATCCCCCTTCTAGAGAAAAGAGTGCTTACAAGAGCAGCATGACTGCAATGATCTGACTAGACAACCAGTCATTTTGGCATGGGTCTAATGTTGATCTCTGCTACTGAAGAAACAAGCATTATGTTCTGCTGCACTATGCTGCTACTCAAACCCTTCTGTGTGAGTGGATCCAGTATTAGAGCAAGGGCCACTGTTCCTGCATTCCCAGGAATCCTCAAATAATCACCTCCCAAGTGCAGAACTGAGACAGTCTCCATAATAATACACAGTAAGAAACTGAGGTGTTGTTTGATGTCAACCCATCTCTGAACTAACTTCTGGTGAATGTGGGCTTGCCTTCCATGAAGATGTCCTGGTTCTGGGCACTTCTGGCTGATGAAAAACAGGAAACAAACCCTAGAGTTTACAGAATAGGAAATGCCCCTGTGATCTGGCCCCATTTGTGGGCAGGCTGCAGCTCCAGGGCAGGAGCACTGGTATTTAGGTGTCTTTTTGTTTTGGGTATGGTTGGACTTGGTGATCTAGGAGGTCCTTTCCAACCATGAATATTCTGTGATATTTATAGGATATTTATAAATACTTAAATACATAAGAAAGAGGACATTTTACTTCTACCTACAAAGGAAAAAAAAAAAAAAAAGGGCTGTTTCTAAATATTTTCATGCGCTTGATGCACCAGGAAGGTGCTGGCAGGTGCCACAAGGGAAACAGAGCAAAGGGTTTTCACAGCCAGCACCCCTTTGCAGAGGCACAGGTTTGTCAAGCTCCTGTTTGGGTTGGCTTAGGCACTTAAGTAGAAAATGCAGCTAAGGAGTCTAAGGAGAGATTTTGATCAATGAAAAATTAGTGGAAGAATGTGACCGGAGGTGCTGAGCAGCTCTGGGAAGAACTAGATTGGCTGGACTAAACCTAGACAAACAAAAGTGTACATTCTCTGTATCGAAAAGAAGGTATCTAGAAGAGAAACTAATATACCACAGAGCACAAGCAGATCATTGTGAAGCTGAAGCTAGCATCCCATACTTGCCCTAGGAGGCAGGAAGGGACACAACAGTGCTTTGGAGCAGAACAGAGAACATCTATGCCCAAATCAGTGACCTGAAAGCACTGTTGTGCAAAGGTATCTAATCAACGTGGGGCATAGTAGGTTTTGAGAAACTGAAGGAGTGTGTTCAAGACTTTACAGAAAGGGGACAATAAGGAATGATAATAAAAAGAGCTTGCCCCTGGACAACTCGAAGGAGAGTACTGGTGCATTACTCTGAAAGAGCTATTGCCAAAAAAAATCAACCCAGCCCACCGAACACCCAACAAAAAAAGGGAAGCTTTTTGCTTGGTCCTAAATCTACAGATGTGAAAATACTGCTTTTTGTTTATTTCTTTTGGTAAGAGGTCTACTTTAGCTAAAATTATCTACAAACCTCCTCATCTTTGCCAAAAGGATCTGGTAAACCTCTTCAACAGATACAGAGGTTTGGATTTTTCAACTATGAACTGAACATAAGCTTGTTTTCAGCAGATAAATGTATTGAAGTCCCTTGGGGAAACTCTTTGACCATGTTGAGCTTGTAAATTCCCTTTCAAATCTCAGACAAATGATTGTATGAGATGCCATTGAGACAAAGTTCTTCCTGAAAAAACTACCCAGGTCAGTGTATTCCCAGATCTTTTTGATGACTTGCAAGTTAATTGTAGACATGATTTTCTTTTTTGTGCATCTTGTAATTCCCGATGTGTGACAGAAAAATATGTTAATGTGTCATATGAAAACAGTTTAATAATAGGAAAAAGCCATGTGCAGGGCTGGATATATGTCGTACTTGTTTCAAAATTACAGTGAGAACCTGGGAACTATTTATATGGTTATATTTATATGCTGCCTATGACAGAAATACAGTCCAAGTAAAACAAAGGGGTCTTTTTGTTGGCAAAAGAGCTGTTGATCTACTGAAAAAATATAGTTAGCAATTTGTTTGTTAGCTAGAGATAAAATTAATGTTGGAGTTGTTCTAAACTGTTCCAAATTTCCCGAGATGCTATTAAGAGGAGGTATTGCCATGCAATGTTACGTAGCTAGATGGAGTTTTCAGAAGTTCCTGTCCTATGTGAGTTTGAGTTTAGGTAATTTGGAAGCAAAAACAGCTTTAGATGAGTAACTGCTAGTTCCTATTATTTCCCATCAAGCAGTTGGAAAATATTATCAAAATAATAAAGGACCTCATCAAAGAAGATTACTGAATCAGACTGTGATCGGTGATGAGAACAGTGAAACTGCAGAACAGAACTAGCGAGTTATCACCTGCTGACAATTTTTCAGGAGAAAACTAAAGATAAGAAGGTCTGCCCTGTTAGAAACTTCTAATGCAATTGCTAGAGAATTGCAATTGTACAGAAAGACAAACAAACCTGTATGAAAACCCAATGTGATGTGATCCTGGAGCTGCCACAATTTCATTTAAATTGTACCATGCCTGTCTGTGGTAGGAAATACTGTTCTCGGACAACAGGTATCTAGTTGGCTTTGCAACAATGAAATTATGACTCCGTTCTTTACATGGTGACATCTCCAGAGATGGAGGTATAGCTGGAAAATTGGAGATGTGGAATGGAAATAAGGTTATTGAGGTAATCGCTTTATCAGAGAATGTCTCTATCAGGTGACAATCCTGTCAGGCTAAGTGGGAGCTGGGAGATGGGGCAAGTGGAATTGAGAGATGTCCCATTGCCTAACAATGTCCTCACAACTTAGGGGAAACCTGCAGGCTTTCTTGATGTTGTAGGACACTCCAGAGATTAACTGGACATTCCTTGACATTCTGTATTATTCTATAATGCTCTGTATTACTCTATATTATTATGTAGGCATTCAGAACTATGGTCGGTAGAAGCTGTTGTTAATTTGGACTGTAGGAAAGAAGTTGTGGGTAGGAGGTCTCAGAAGAGCCAGATAGAAGAGGCTGTTGCTATGTTGTGCTGGACAGAGGGCTAGAATTACAGACCACAGATCAGTTTGACCTGCTCCATCCTGTGAAGCAGATCCTGACAGGCTCTTTGGCACTGTGTAGCTATTGAACAACACAACAAGAACCTTGTTTTCAGATCTTTTTAAATCTTCAGTGCACTGTTGTTGCTATATAATCAGTGAGTGACTCAGGCTGCAGATGCCTGTTTAATAGCCCTGCAGCTTGTCCTAGAGGTCATGGGGTCAATCCCACTCTTGTTCCTATTTGGTGCCTTACACATCACATGAGTAACTGGAGACTGTGTGCTTGGGGAGTGGGATCCCATCCTCAAAATTAGATTCTTTGTTGGGAACGGGTTTTGTGCTGGGACAGCCTGTGGCTCGATGAATTTACTTTACAATCCCTTACTGCTCTATGAATGGTCCTACTGATAAAGCTTTTGTGTTTATGTGCTTACTAACTTCAAAGGGTGCTATTGCCTATATGAATTCAGATCAGATTTCAGGAGCTGCATTAAAATCCAGTAAGGGCCAGATGGCTGGCTGTTTGAAGAACTTTCATGTTTAGCTTTTAAAAAGAAAAAAACAAACAAACAAAAACCAACAGAAAAAACTACCTCAAACCCATAAACTAATAGCAGTCTTAGAATGACATTTTTGTTTCAGCCATTGCTCTCTTTTTGTTTCCCGCTCCCTTCTCAACAAAGTGCTAATCTATACTTCTGAAACTTGTCTCAGCCCTAAATTAAAATCCTTGAAGCATTCTTTTTTTTTTTTTTTTTTCTATATATCATATTTCCTGAGCATCGTCCTTGGGTGGTGCTATTTGTGGTTCAGCAAGGACAGGGCTATCCTCTACATGCTGGCAGAAAAAAACCAACAGATCTTGTCTGGCAGTTTTACTTAGTAAGCTGAATTGTCCAAGCTGAATAGACAATGGTACATTGCTGCTGTGAGTGCGGGTTCCATGAGCAGGACTGACATCCCTACCAGCTCTATCACCAGCACTCAGAGACTCCCTCCCATCTCTCTCCTGCCTTTCATCCCTTCCCTGCCACACGTCAAGCCTTCAGAAGCTCACAGTTAAGAGCACACAGGAAGGCATACTGCACTTAGATTTTTCACTTGCACAAAATGTTTATCATGGTGCCTGTTCATTTTAGAAGCTAATAAAATAAGCTTAGGTGGATAAGAAATCTGGAAAAGGTAGCCAGTGGAGTGAGGAACTGAAAGATATTGGTAAGTAGGCTGCTGCTTGGGAGAGACAGTGATGATGGGGTAATGAATGTCATTTGCAGTAAGGAATGTACTTTTGATAGAAATAGGGACGCTTGATATCTGGGGCCACGCGTACTTCTGTGGGAAACTCAAAATTGAATGGATGCTAATAGGATTCTACAGAAACTTCAAAAGATTACTATAAAAAAGACATTTATTGAAAGTATATTGTTTCATTTTACATCTTTTTATAGACAGTTATAGCTGGATTATAGAGAAAACACTGTTTGATTCTACATCTTGTTAAAAAAAATCTTCTGGATTTTTCCAAAGAATCAAGGAAGAAAAGGGTGGAGATATTAGAAGGATGGTCCTGTGCTGATTCCTGGCTAGTTGTAAGACTTTTGATATTTTTACTGCTGTTTAACTGCAGCTAGGTGAATAGTTCACATTAAGTAATTGAGGAGATTCTGTTCTTTTCTGCACATGGAATTAACCATGAAAAGGTGCCGATTTCTTTCACCACCCCCAAAATACATTTTTGAAATCTTTTTATCAGTTCCAATACACATAACATACACACTGTTCTGGAAAAATAAGGCCATTCTTCAAAAGATTGTTGTAATAATAAAGTTCAGCAATGGCTATGAGATATACAGATATGACAAAAAGCCAGAAATGTAATTTACTGCTGCCAAATACACCTCATATCATGTTAATTACCATTTTCTCTCAACAGTTGGAATTACTAGATCTTTTCCCTGGAGAAACTTTAGCGAAGCTGCTTTATCTTTTGATGTACTTGGATCTGAGTGTATCTCCAGCTGGAATAAACAAACAAACATTCCAGAGAATGTGTTCAGACTTGTGCATTTTTAAATCAAAATCACATGCAAAGCTTTGGATAAAACATATCGGTTTTGCAGTGTGGTGTAATTTTGTTCACATTTGCACTTCAAAAGGCTGTAATGGGGAAATCCTAACTCAACTGCTGATGAAGTTTCTAATAAATCAGTCTTGAACACATCCTGCAGTGCTCAGTTACAAAAACTGACTGCTCTTCTTGGCCAGTTCTGTTGATATTTGTATTGCCATATAATTGCAGACTCAGCAACGTCCAGCATGCTGCTGCCAACCACAAGTTTTGAACTACTGTAATGACCTTGCTTAGCAAACATACTCGTTATTTTTGACACAGAGGCAATTTACCAACCAGTCTGTACACTCTTTGGTTGGTGTTCCCAGAAGTTATCACGTATTTGGAGAGTTGCTTAATGTATAGCTAGTAGTTATTTTTGAACTGAGCTGAACATTTTGTAACACTTCAATTGACTTTTTTAACCCATAGATGAATCATGGAAAATTACATCTGCTCCTTGCTATGGGGTTAGAAACGTGATCTTTTTTTGGATGTTTATATGGGGTGCACTGATAGCAATCTTTTTAGGCTGTACCAAATGAAAACAGAGCTTGGCCCATGGCACACAGTCCTGTGATTTACAGGCTGAAACAGGTTTCAGTTCCAGCCTTCCTGGTAACTCAGGCTTTCAGCTGGAAATACAATCTATCTCTGAAGTTGGGAAAATTTATTAGTCAGAGAACTTTCCCTGAAGTGATGTCTCCTTGGGAAAGAAATAAAAGAGGAGAAGAGAAGGGGGGTGTGTGTGGTGATACTGTACCTAATTAGGTCAGTTAAAGTTCCCTAAGCTTGTCAGATCCTCAGCAATTTTTCAGCAATTCCAACACGCATGCACTCCAGCCTACATGCATGAATAGTTATGCTTCTTCACTGGCATGCACATGCATATTCCTGTAACTTTTAGAGTGGAAAGTTGTTTACATGATATTGAAGAGAAAAATGAAGGTTTTGTGTCTCAGGTCATAACACCTCATGTACACACGTACAGAATTGTTCCCGAATGCCAGTTGAACTATTCCTTTCAAACTTGGGAGCAGAATGAGCCATCTTCCACGTGCCTCCCAGCCGCTGAGAGCTCTTGGAGGCCCATATTTATTTTCTGTTGCTTTTTTTCACCCCCATCACTGTGTTGTTGAAGGTATTTTGACATTTCATCTAAAAATAAGCAGAGAAACATTGTGTACCATACTTGTGGGTGTATCTTGAAACAACCAATGCAAACCTTGTTGGAGTGCTTGAACTTGTCTCCACCCTCAGGGGTGCCTGCCTGCTGGCAGTTACCGTCTCTGTGGCGGGGGGTGCCCCAGCTGAGGGGTGCCTCTCCCTTAGCCTCTGCAGTTTGCAGACTGACCTTCTAACTTAAAGCGTCTGTGTGAGCCTTACAGCGTGTGCCTGCTTGTGCCTGAGGACTCACATAAGGATCGTCATATATAAGAAATTAAAAGTGTTTTGCAGGCTTTGATCAGCATCACAGCTCCATATACATATTCATTTCTACCAGTTTTACTGCAATCCCGATCCAGTACCTGCACAGACTTGGACTTGGGTGTTATCAAGCACTGCCAAATGCTCACTGGTGATCCCTGGTTTGTGTCCTAGTATGGATGGGGTAGCAACACCAGGAACATAATTACACAGAAAAATAGAAACATACAAATGTCTGGGTTGGAAGGGACCTCTAGAGGTCATCTGGTCCAACCCCCATAATTATCAGATCAGGCATTGGAATCCACTGCCCAGGAAGGTGGTGGAGTCACCGTCCCTGGAGGTGTTTAAGGAAAGGGTGGATGTGGCACTTAGTGCCGTGGTCTGGCTGATGTGGTGGTGTTGGGACATAGAGTGGACTTGATGATCTCGGAGGTCTTTTCCAGCCCCGGTAATTCCGTGATTCTGTGATCAGAGTACTATGCCCAGTGCTTTAGCAGAGCTTTTCTCTTGGTAGCTATATTCTAGCTGTTGGCAGTATATGGGCCATAAATGCTTCTTTCCAAAGTGTACCTTAGCCTTCCTGAGGTACAGTTTAGGGGCTTAAGTATGTATAAGCTAAACATACTGAGTGCCAAGCATCAGCCAGCTCAGCTATAGAATTAGTCAAAGGGATACCAGATTTATTTTTTTATGTAAGAAAGGCCGATTTACAGCTACTTTCACCTCCCAATTAATAATTCTGCAATGCTTTTCTGCCTAGTTTTGAAAATAACTGCTTACCTTTTGAACAATGACTTTGTCTGGAAAAATTCAACCGTGTGGGCAGCTGTTTGTCATAGATACAAGAACCTGAAAACAAGAGGTTGTAACAGAGGCAGGTGTGCTGCTGCACAATGGCTTTTTTTTCTACTCAAGCTATAATTACCATGGTAGCCAACTGATGTGGAAACATAACAGCGCCATGTTCATAGGTGAGCTTAAACAAGGACAGGTTGTACCTTTTCTGTCTGCCTAAACACCACAAAGTGAGGCTTATGGCTGTTGGGGGCAGATGGATCACGGTTGGACTTGATGACCTTAAAGGTCTCTTCCAACCAAAACAATTCTATGGTCCTGACTGAAGCAAGTTTTGGCTCTAATTTACCATGGGTGAAGGCTTGACATCCCCAAATTAGGAGATTTCTCTATGTTCTCACATGTTTATTAGCCTGCAGCTGAACTGTTGTGGTGGTTTGATCTTGTCTGGAACCAGGTGCCCACCGAGCCACTCTATCACTTCCCCCCCTTCCTCTCAGCTGGACCAGGGGAAGAAAATAAGATGAAACTCACAGACTAAGAAAAAAGCAGTTTAATGAAGAAGCAAAGCAATGCCATGTACAGAAGCAAAAGAAAACAAAGATTTAATCTCTACTTCTCATCAACAGTGGATGTCTGGCCCTTTTGGGAAGCAGGGCTCCAAATGCATAGTGGTTGCTCTGGAGGACAATCCAGTGCTCCCCCCGGCCTTCTCCTAGCTTTTATAGTTCAGCTGACATCATATGGTATGGAATATCCCTTTAGTGAGTTTGGGTCAGCTGTCCCAGTCGTGTCCCCTCCCAGGATCTTGCCCACCCCATCCCACTGTGGGGGGAATGTTGGAAAAACAGCCTTGGTGCTGTGAGAGTCCTGCCCAGCAGGAGCCACAACACGGACGTGTTACCGGCACCTTTCCAGCTCTCAATGCAAAGCACAGCACTGGGAGGGCTGCTGTGGGCAAAATTAACTCCAGCTCGGTCAGACCCAGAACAACTGTTCTCTTTATCATGCAGCAGACGGAAGGTGGTAGGGAAACTGAAGGCAATGCCATCAGAACCAGCGATTCCTTTTTGGAGAAGGTGAGTCTAGCTGGGGGATGTGTCTGGTTTCTGGTCTTTGTACATGCTAAGTGTTGTAACTGGAAAAGAGAGGAGGATGGAGTCTGGACAGTATCTGTGGGCTGCTGGGCAGTATTTTTACTCAGAAGATGACTCTTGTTTCTGCAGGCCTGTTGAGCATCAAGGGGATTTGAGGTATCAAATCGAGTTGAAACTCAATTCCAGACTTATTTCTTCAGTTTTGTGATTCTGTTTAATCAGAATTGATCAAAATTAAACGAATATGAAACTGCAACAGAGACATACGGTGTGAGCAAACAAGAAACAAAGAACAGCTGTGCTTATTGCAAAGTGAGAACCATATTGATTTAGTGGCTTTTCACTGAAAATCTGCAGCCTTATGAGTAGCTCTGCAAACTGAACACTGCCTGAATGGAATGCTTGGCTGTTACAAGAAAACATATAAAAAGTTGAGCACACAGAGGACCTGCCTCCCATCATTAAACACCACAGCTGGCTTATGTTCACACTAATACTTTCCTGTGGAATTTTCTCTCCACATCACTTGAAGCCCTCACCATCCTGTGTTGCCCTTTTCCATTTGTGCTTGGTCTGTGTCTTCAGTGGAACTGAATTTAATGTGTGTGCTCTGTTTTGGTTATGCCCAGAGGTGGGCTCAACCAGTTTTGGATTCACCATATTTTAAATTAAACATTTCTCTGTGCAAACCCTAACCCCCTCTGACCATGGAAAATGTTTTAGGGTTTTTTGCCCTCCGCGTGTGAGCTTTCACCCACTGCTTTACTTCCTGCTTTCAGCAAAAACATTGAGGGGAAGACATCAAAAGGAGAGGGCAATTGCAATGTGGTAATTTCATAGAAGGGGACAACAGGCATGAAAAGCAGAACCTTCACTGGCTTCCCACATATGCACTTGACCTTGAAATGTTGAATGTTTCTTTCTTACTTCAAAGGCTGAATTTCTTTATTTTTCTTCCATTTCCGCAGTAGAAGCAAATTCATCTGGACTGTTTTCTGAAAAAACAAAAGTGTAATTGGTATCCTAAACTTTGCACAGCCCTGTAGATCATTGTAGTAACTGTTGTCACAATTAAATTAAATTAAAGAAGATTACAATTAGAGAAATCACTTGTTCTGTAATAGGGTAGAACTGGGAACAAAGCCCTTACAAACTGTGCTGCAAGCTTTCATCAACAAGCCAGGGTAATGAGCAATCTCATTTGCAAGAATGCTATACAATGACACTTGATGTCTTCGATGTGTCATACATCAATATGTAAAGGTTCATCAGGAACTAATAAAGTCCGAGAACAATCCAGTAGTGTCCAGGAAAATGACTCCTAACATCTAATGGGACTTGGTGACAGAGCCTGGGAATTTTGGAGCACAGAACCCTGCATTTTAGCCAGTTTCTCTTTCATTTTTGGGAACCATGACCAGTCATACTTTTTCTAAAGATTAACCCATCATCCAAGCAAAAATATAAAGTTCCCATCTGCCATCAAGTAGTCTGCAAGCTGCACAGTATTTGCTTTTTCATTTCCATTCAGTATGTGAAAAAGTAAATACTGGAAATATTTATTACAAATATAGTAGAGTGCATCTTTATCAATACTACTATAACATCATGAGCTATTAATTTAGGATCTCTTCCTGCAATTTCCACTCAGGATTTGATCTCCATCTTTATTCTCTTTCCTTGTACACTGCACGTCTATTGCTGAATATGCATTGTTCACCCAGAACAGAGACAAGAACTAAGTCAGTTTTTGGTGACACTGAAAACATCCCTTTTGCAGTGATTTCCAGTAGTTCCTTCTGAAGCTTTTAAACAGCTTCCAGTAGTTTTCAGTGGTTCCTTATGAAGGACAAATGTATTACTCTTGGCATCTATTGAATATAGAAATTTTAAGGGCAGTTTTCTGGTGAATGGCTTTCTCTTGTGTGAGAATAGCTTATGTTTTTGGGCAACACATCATTTAGTGTGTGATGTTTTAAATTAAGATACTGGTCTTGCACACAAAATCCAGGTCTCTTTTAGTTTGCTTTACAAATGGCTTACTATGGTTTTGGCACATTATATATGTATAGAAAAAGATCTCACTACATTTTCTAGGTATTGTATAGATATGTTGAGCAAAAGAAGATTTTCATTAATTTAAGTAGGATCTTCTCTTTAAAAGATCTATAGTTGCCAGATCAATCATAAATAAATCTTGTGGGTATCCTGGAAAGTGGATGCTTCTACTGTTTTCTTAGTGCATTTATCAGAAATCTTTTATCCTAGACCAATGAGACTACCTTCCTGCTAGCTTGAAAGAAACGCTTAAAATATACTTTATACTTCACTCCCTGTGTGAATTGAGCCTTTATATGGGAGATCTCACTAACACATAATACTCCCTGTTGACTACGGAGCTGTCAGAAGCCAGTAGAGAATTTTGACTTTTCTCCTAATTTTGATTCCACTGCTTTTTCATGGTAACTGAGCTAAGCCAAATGCATTTGAAAAAACAGCAGGTCAAAGTGAGGATGAATAGGTCACATTCATAATGTGTTGTGTGCAGTTTCAATCAAACTGATTTGTGTTATCTATAAATCTGATATCCATTAAAAAAAGAAAAAGAAAAAGAAAAAAGAAAAAAATCAAGCCAAAAGTTTCTGCCCTCTGTCTACTGAGTTAAGTTCAAAGCTGTTTTCCACTTGATACAGCACAGGAACTGGAGCAGAAGTCTTTCATTTGCTGAGTGCCCCGAGCACTGCTAAATGTAATCCTTCTCTTACTCTTAGTAAACATTTAATGCATTGTACAAAGAGCAATTACTCTAGGAGGAAAAAGGAAAAATGGCCCATGTGATGGCTGTATTCTTAGGACAGTATCCCAGTAGTAAAAAATACAGGTTCAAATCCTTTCTAACAGAGGAGAGAATGAAATATAAGTGTTTTGCCAGGGTATGGGGAAATATTCTACTCCTCAGCTATGTAACTCTGTCCCAGGCTTATATCTAATCCTAACCCTGGGATGCATTGGTTCCAGCTTCATACCTTACACTAAAATTGCTTTCTCTCTCAAGATAAATCTCTGGATGATCTATTCATTCTGTCTTATTTCATTTGATTACTGTGTCTATTCCTTGCCAATTTTAAAGGATGGGATTCAACTCAGGATCAAAACTATATTTTCTGCCTACAGGAAAGGGTCTGCATATGTGGCAGGTGTATAGGATCCCTCTAGAAATTGTCTCAGTGCAGCCAGAAGAGCCTAGAAAGTGATTCTTCACAGCCTGATATAGACTTATGGCCTAACCATAGTGTTGGAGTTTTTTGAGATGTAGTAAGGAATCCCAATCAGCCTTCAGCTGCTGACCTAGAAAGATGCAGGTCTCACCCAGCTGAACTGAGCTCCCCTGGCTTGTGACCTGAGCAGCTCTTTAGCTTTGCTGTCTCTATTGTCTACAGACCTGATCAAGTTGCCTGCACACACAAGCATCTGGTACATTGGAGGTGCCCAGGGATAACCTGCTAGGGCTTCAGAAAGAAGAGGTGGATCTGCTATAGTCTCTGTGTCACATCTACCAGCCTATGTGGATGTCTTGGATGTCCTGGGATGTGTGTAAACAACAGAAATGAGCACCTGCCTTGAATATTATGGTGTTCCATTTCTTAGAGGATTATCAGACATCTGCAGATTTAAATATTGGGGTCTAAATGTCAGGCTGTACTTTTGTTGCCCTATCTCATTACATTTGAAAGAATCCATTTTCATGGAGACCAGACTCATTAGTTAACTTGAGTTCTCAGCTGCCTTGTGTCAGTGATGTACAGAATAGGTGGACTTTACTATTGAATATGTCTGGAACTGCAAATACTCCCTGTGCATGAGAGAATGGCAGGGGGCTGAGCACAGACTCCCTTATGTATGGCTGGGGTGCTTTCTTCATTTATGATGTTCCTTCCTCTTTGCTGAAGAAGAACTTCGCTGAACTTGCAGTTTTTATTTGTGCTAGACAAAAAAAGCCTAGTACTTTGCATCATAAACAAGAAGTTTGCCATCCTCGAACCTAACTGAATGCCAAAGACCCATTTTATTTACTATCCTTAAAGCAAACTGAGGTACATTACTTGGCTTTAGTTTATTCTATTAAAACTTGTAAAAATGTGTTTGTATGGCATTTCTCAGTTATATTTGAAAACAGAGTTGTGTGTATGTATTTTTACTCTAAAACTTTAAAAGACAAGATAGAGAATCTCTTAAATCTTCTTTTAAATATGCTATAAGGTCATGTATGTTTTGGAGCACACAGATTTTTAGTATCCTTTAAAGGAGATATTACTTGACAGTCTTATTTGTTCACTAGATTCTCCTGTTCTACATATGAAAATGGTGTAGGGATAGATCTAGATTCCTTGAATCAAATTCTGTCTTCTAAGTCCTTTTCATCATTTTTCTGAGAAAGAAATTACATTAAAAAAAGAAAAAAATTCTCCTGAGCAATGAAATTGCTTTTATATATATCTGTGTATTAGGAATACTTTACTGTATGGTACCTTCTGTTGTCAAACCATGCATACTTCCAAAGTAGTGATAATATGTTAAGATGAACAGCATGATAAAAGATTTTAAATACAGTAGGCAGCTACACAGAGAGCTGCCTGGGTTTGTGTATTATTTTAGAAAAAAAGATGGAATAAAAAGGGAGAGCAAAGTGTTAATGATTTTAGGTTGTGTTCTGAAGTCAGATGTTAAATTAGTAGGACAATTGTACCTGAGTTCATAAACTAAACTCCTTCAAGATTGTGAGGCAGATTGTTTAAATAGCTCAGTTACTAAAAGAAGCAATATAAGTAAAGCTACTGATAATAAATTGTTAGCAGTTTTTCTATTTGGCACTGTAAGAAATTAGTTGAACTAGCTTTTCTTTATTAAAAGCCATCATGTTGGTGTGTCTATAGGAGTTTTTGTTAGAGTGATCTAAGATATATTTTCAAAAATCCCATACAAATTTGCAGAAAGACTTGTTCTGGTTCTGCTTGCTCCTAATTTCTAAAAATGGTATAACTCTTCTTATAAATAAATAGCATCCTATTGCTGAGAGGGTTTTGTGGTTGTTTTTTTCTCCCTTTTTCTCACCTGTTGAGTAATGAACTCTTGTCAGGAAATGATTCTCCTGGGTCTAGAGCTATTTGCCTTAGCGTCAGTTTCTTATGTGAGTTTATTTGTGAGGAAGGAGACCAAGAAAGCAGAGAAATGACCTGTGTTCAATGCTGTACATGGTGCCAAGATGTCATTTGACATTTACTCTATCCTCAGTGATACCACTGTCTTAACAATCCACTGCATTTTCAGATCACATTTGCCACTTCAAAGACTTATCTTTGTTTTATGATTCATTTCAAGCTCTGGTTGCCAGCCTCTGCACAGATTTTAAATCATGTATTGTTACATGTCATTTCCCTTTCCCTTGCTGCTCTTGACTGTGTCCTTTCTGGGTGTCCTTCCTATTTCATAGTGATGATACAAATAAGGGTCCATTTATGCCTGGCCTTAGAAGAACTAACACTTGTGTCCAAAACATAGACAAAAGTTTGTCTGAAGGCAAATGAGTCCTTGTCTGGAGGGCAAGTGCATAAATTCATAGAATCACAGAATGTCCTAAATTGAAAAAGCCCTTGAAGATCATCTAGTCCAATCATTAACCTAACACTGAGAAGACCTTGACTAAGCCATATCCTTCAGCAGTACATACGACTATCAAATCCCTCCAGGGAAGGGGACTCAACCTCTTCCCTGGGCAAGCCATTCCAGTGCCCGATAACCCATTCAGTAAAGAAATTCTTCCTTATATCTAATGTAAACTTCCCTTGGTGCAACTTAAGGCCATTTCCTCTTGTTCTATCACTTGTTACTTGGATAAAACGGACTGACCCTCATCTCTCTACAACCTCCTTTCAGGTAGTTGTAGAGAGCGATAAGGTCTCCCCTCAGCCTCTTTGTCTCCAAGCTAAACAGCCCCAACTCTCTCAGCCACTGCTCATAAGATGCGCTCTAGGTCCTTCATGAGCATTGTTGCCCTTTTTTGGACATGCTCTAGTGCCTTGGTGTCCTTCTTGTAGCGAGGGGCCCAAAACTGAACGCAATACCCAAGATTCTACCTCACCAGTGCTGAGTACAGGGGTAGAATCACTTCTCTGGTCCTGCTGGCCACCTCATTCCTGATACAGGCCAGGATGCCATTGGCCTTCTTGCCACCTGGGCACACCGCTGGCTCATGTTCAGCTGGCTATCAATCAACAGTCCTGGGTCCCTCTCTGATGAGCATCTTTCCAGCTACTCCTCCCCAAGGCTGTAGTGCTGCCGGGTGTCGTTGTAGCCAAAGTGCAGAACCTGGCATTTGGCCTTTATGAAATTCACACCACTATCTGGCCCATCAATCTAGTCTCTCCAGATCCCTCTGCAGGGCCTCCCTACCCTTGAGCAGATCGACATTTCCACTCAGCTTGGTGTAATCTGCAAATTTACTGAGGGTGCACTTCATCCCTTCATCCAGGTCATCAATAAAGATGTTAAACAGAACTGGCCCAAGTACCTAGCCCTGGGGGACACCACTCATGGCTGGCTGGCAACTGGATTTAACTCCATTTACTGCCCCTCTTTGGACCCGGCTGTCCAGAAAGTTTTTTAACCACAGAAGGCTGTGCTGCTATCCAGTGAGATCTGGACAGGCTGGAGAGCTGGGCAAGGGTGAACCTCATGAAGTTCGGTAAGGGCAAGTGTAGAGGCCTGCATCTGGGGAGGCATAACACCAGGCACCAGTACAGATTAGGGGTTGTCCTGATGGAAAGCAGCTCCATGGAGAAAGACCTTGGAGTATTAGTGGCTAATACATTATCCATGGGACAGCAATGTGCCCTTGTGGCCAAGAGGGCAAATAGTATCCTGGGGTGCATTAAGAAAACTCTGTCCAGCAGGTCTAGGGAGGTTATCCTTCCTCTCTTGTCTGCCCTGGTAGGACAACACCTGGAATACTGTATCCAGTTTTTGAGCTCCCCAAATCAAGAGAGACAGGGATCTACTGAAGAGAGTCCAGTGGAGAGCTATGAGGATGATTAATGGACTGGGACATCTCTCCCATGAAGAAAGGCTGAGAGAACAGAGGCTGTTTAGTCTTTAGAAGGTTGAGGGGATCTTATTAATTAATATGTCTATAAATATCTGATGGGTGGGTGTCAAGTGGAAGGGGCCAGTCTCTTTTTCATGGTGTCCAGTAATAGGACAAGGAATAATGGGTATAAATTAGAACATAAGAAGTTCCACCTCAGCATGAGGAGAAACTTCTTTACTGTGAAGGTGATGGAGCCCTGGAACAGGCTGCCCAGGGAGTTTGTAGAGTCTCTTTCTCTAGAGACTTTCAAAACCTTCCTGGATGTAGTCCTGTTTGGCATGCCCTAGGTGATCCTGCTTTGGCCGGGGGGTTGGACTAGACAATCTCTAGAGGTCCCTTCCAACCCTTCTATGATTCTGTGATTCTATGATTCTATGAACAATGAGACCTGCCAAGGTCTGCTGCCCTGCTGCAGGCCAGGCCAGGCACAAAGCAGCTGATCACCAAGAGTTTCACAGAATCACAGAATGTCTTTGGTTGGAAGAGACCTTCAAAGTCATCTAGTCCACCCTTGACCCAACACTGCAAGCTCACCACTAAGCCATGTCCCTAAGCAGCAGGTCCACACGCCATTTAAATGCCCCCAGGGATGGCAACTCCACCACTGCCCTGGGCAGA
>JANHGN010006098.1:76235-123451 GCA_024605025.1 Megaceryle maxima
CCCCATCCCCATCTTCCAATTCAGGGAGCTGGACCCTCAGGTAGCAACTGGCATTGCTGACAAAAACTGAGGCAAAGCGGGCACTTAGCAACTCAGCCTTTTCCTTGTCCTTGGTCACAAGGTTCCCTCCTGCACCCATCCAATAGAGGGGTAGAGATTCTCCTTGGCTCTTCTTTTGCTGTTAGCATATTTATAGAAACACTTCTTATTATTTTTAATGATGCTGGCCAGATTAAGTTCTAGCTGAGCTTTAGCCTTTCTAATTTTCTCCCTATGTAACCTTGCAACAACCTTGTACTCTTCCTAAGTTGCCTGCCCCTTCTTCCATAGTCAGTAGACTTCCTGAGTTCTGCCCAGTACTCTCTGTTTAGCCAGGCCAGTCTTCTACTGTGCCAGCTCATTTTACAGTACACAGGGACAGCTAGTTCCTGTGCCTTGAGGATTTCCCTCTTGAGGAATGTCCAGCCTTCCTGGACTCTCTTGTCCCTGAGGGCTACCTCCCAAGGGACATCATCAACCAATCTCCTAAACGTGTCAAAGTCTGTCTTCTGGAAGTTCAAGGAGTTACTTCTATTGACCTTCCTCCTTACTTCCCTAAGAATTGAAAACTCCACCATCTCATGGTCTCTTTGCCCAAGATGGCCACCAACCTTCACATCTCCCACTAGTCCTTCTCATTCCCACAAGATAGGTTCCTATACCTTCTGCTGCATTCACTGTGGAATATGTTTATTTAGTTCAGTCTGTTTTTTTTTTTTTTAAACTAAAGACATCTATGATCAAGCAACAGTGGTGTTCTGAAGTGTTATTTTCAGGCTCAGCAACAACTTCTCAGCCTTCCTTGGGGTGGTATGCATGATGCCCTGGCTGACGTGCATCCCTATTGTTTGGCTTGGCTATGTCACTTCCTAGTGTTGCGTCACATCTGCCAACAAGATGGGTCTTCCAGCAGGTAAACAATGAGAGGCATCTGCCTATGTATTATTCTGTGTAAGCTGACTGACTTATAAATGACATCTGGCAAACTGATTTCAGGTCAATAGTAAAAGGCTACAGTGAACTTCCTCTGCTTTCTTATTCTCACACCTCAGGGAAGTCAACACAAGTATCAGCACTAGTTTACCTAAGGTCTTGACTCAGAGCTGGGAAATATTGTCAGTGCAGAGGAAGAGTGGATCACCATCATTGGTTGTGTAGCTGGTGTTGTTCGCATCCTCATTACTTCAGCACAGGAGCAACGTAGCCTTTGCCATTGCATATACAATGTCCAGAGCAAATAAATCAGTTGTAAAATTTTTGCTCTGTTTGATGCTCTTATTTTGCAAGTTCTCTTTATCCTTTGATAAATGCAATCAGTCTGTGCTTGATGGTGTAAGTGGGTGTGATATAGGAGCTTAGGCAGCGATTCTAACAGGAAGTCTCAGAGCTTTTTCTTTCATTTAATCTGTGATTCAGTGCACCAGAGATTAAGGTTGAGCAAGGCAGCAGGGAAACTTTTCAGACGTGTTTCCTCCTCTGCGCTTCATGGCCACTGTCACACTGGCTGTCACTCCACTCTTGTTGATGAGAACAGACTCTTTAATAGGCCCTGTAGTGATAGGATGAGGGGTAATGGCTTTAAATTAAAAGAGGGTAGATTCAGACTAGATACAAGGAAGAAATTTCTTACAGTGAAGGTGGTGAAACACTTGAACAGGTTGTCCAGAGAGACTGTAGATTCCTCATTCCTGGAAACATTCAAGGTCAGGTTGGTCTGGGCTCTAAGCAACCTGATCAGTTAAAGGTGTCCTGTCTCATTGCAGGGGGGTTGAACTAGGTGACCTTTAAAAGTGACTTCCAACCCAAACCCTTCTATGATCCTTGGGGCTGAGCCAGGCTGTGAGGGGGCCAAGTCCAGTCAGGGATGGACAGAACAGCTCAGGCTGGGAGGAAACACCTTGGACAGGATCTGTCTGGACAGTCAGAATTTTTCCTCCTGGGACAGGGACCTTGGCTTCTGGACTTTTTTAGCTCTCTCTCCACCAAATTACATTTTCCTGGTTGCTCTATAGAACAGATCATTCACAGGCAGTCAAATACTCATGCACAGGAATGCATTACAGCACAAATTGTTTCTGCCCGGCTGGATACTGCAAAGCTCTGCCGTGACTGAACTGTGCCAGAGTAAAGCTGGTGAGAAAAAACGATGAACAGCTTTAGGAGGATGGCAACAAGGAGTAGAAAGTGTGTGTTAGAGAGTGGGAGAAGACACCAGTTGTACTGGCATATATTCAGAGTTGTTGCGGGAAATAGAGCTGGAGTCACCATTTGGCTATCTGGAGATAAGAAATCAAAGGATGGCAGTAGGGAGTTGAGAAAGTTGAAGATAAAAGGTTACATGGCTGTGAATCAGGAAGCATCAAAGGTATTTTGTGGAATAAAGTTAATGTCCTCTTGCTGCCTGCATCATCTGTGTCACTGTGAAGAGGACCACAGCACTTCTTAAGAAGCACTGATAAAGAGGTCTGTGGTTGACTCATGGAACCTATGATGCATTGTATTTCTGAAAGATTTCACACCTTCACCATCACAGGAAAGATATGAGCCATGATGACCCTTCATTTCAGCCAGAGAAAAGTGGGTTAGCGTTGCAGCAATCTCCATTTTAATGGCACTGAAGAATTTATATTCAGAAGTAAACTGAGAAGGTTGTATCTATGTATGGCGAGCAGAGATTATTTTTTCCACTCCAGAAATAGTTCAGTGGAAAGGACAGTGAGTTTCTAGGGGAATGAAAAAATCCCCACCCAAGTCAAAAAAACACAAACCCTAAATCCTCCTCTATCCAATCTTTCAGAAAACACTGTACTTGTCATAGGCAAGAAGGGGATGCAGAGAGCTAACAGGAAGTACTGAGGCTGGAGTAGCACTGAACAAGAAAGTAATCACCAGTTAATACTACTGAAGAAGATCTCTTCTCTGGGATACTACTGGGTATCTATTTGGCATCTACAATGCTGGAACATTAAATGTGAAGAGCTTTCTGGTGCCTCCTGGATCCTCAAATCCGTAAAGCGTGAAGGTTGTTTCATTGTCTGTCTCATGTTCTTTTTTGGTTCTTCCATGAGGATGAGGCTGAAGGGAATAGGGAGATCAAGCTTCTAATTTTGACAGATACTCCATTAAGAACAAACAGCTAACAAGCTGTCATTTTCTTCTGCTATTTAATCAATAATGCATGTATTTACTCTCTCTACAGATAGATATTTTAATTATTTTAGTTTATATAAAGCAGGTACACTGCACTTTCATTTTACTAACCCGATTAGCACAAATAACAAAACATTCAGCTGGCTTTGCCTTTTCCCAGTTTGAAATTGGGCTGTTTCAATTACTCTCAAATCCACAACAGTGGGTCTGAGTATTAAGTGGGAAGCTGCCAGTTTGGGTTCTTCCATTGTCCTGCATGTATCTCTAGACGGCATCGGCACTAATTTTAGAGGCAATTCTCTGAATAAACCAACCCGGTAATATAAATAGAGATGGAAACAATACAAACTCCAGCCTTCACAGTTCTGATTCTTGATTGCTGTTGATCCTTCTTACTCACACTGGTAGTTTCTTCAGGCACTCAAGGAATTACTGTATCTCAAATGTGCTTGCGTGGCATGTATAGCAACATTCACTAAACTTAGTATTCAGATAATGGGAGGCAGTGTGGTTTGGTTGTGTGGTTTTTTTCCAGAACAGGAAATCAAGCTCAAGTGGGACTGATTCCAAACACTGACCAGTTTTGTCCTGACTCCAGTTTTGCCCTGACCTTTCCTGACTAATGCAAAAAGAGGCTAGCTACATGCAGAGGTTTTTTCAGTGTTTATACTGTAAGAGTCATGCTGACTCAAACAGAACCAGGCTTGTGCTCTTCCAGTGAGCCACATAATAGGTCCTTTGAGAGGAGCAGTGGAGGTAGTGTGGAAGGTCATTGACTCTCAGTCTCTGTACATGCCAAGAGGATGCAGACGAACGGTAGTGTGAATTCATACAAGTCAAAACCACCTGATCACAAGACACAAGGTGGCAGCTCAAAAACAGGAAGAAGCAGCAAGGTTCTGGGACTTCCTACAGAAAACCATACCTATACAGATAAACAAACACTCCACCTACCACAGTTGTTGTTTTGTTTTTTTTTTTTTTTTTTCCCAAAGACTTTTTTTTTACAGCATTTTGCATTCTTATTTGATCTCTTTGGGGCTAAAATAGATTTATAGACTGTATTCTGTCAGTCTCTTTGCTGGACCTCCCTGCACTTTTGAATCTCTTCCGAAAATGTGTAGTGTCACTGTAATTTATCAGTCCTAGGAGAGCTGTTGGAGATTCTGCATCATCTCACCTGGGTGAATGACTTTTTGTCACACCTATGATAGTTACTAAGTTCAAGAGAACAATAGGTGCTTTGAGACTTGTCCTAGCTGGGGCTGCCAGGCTCATTCTCTGTGCAGTCAGTGGAGAGGAGACATGATACCAAAGTGAGGCACATACTGTAGGTGGTGTGCTTGCCTACAGGTCACAACTACCTTTTCCACCGTGACTGAGCTCTGGCTGCCCCAGACAGCAGGGGTTGTACTTACTCATCTCTCACTTTGCTGTTGACACTGCAGTAGGCAGGATAACTCAGTCAGACATCAAAGTGAAATTTATTTCACAACATTAGTCATCTGAAAACTGGGAGATCAGTGCAAGCAGGTCATCCAGGATCCCCCTCTGCTCTGACCACCTTGATTCAAAACAGGCCCCTTAGGTCTTGGGATGGCTGAATCAGTGCACACCCTCTTACTCTGCATAAGGAGCAGAGGGAGCTGAGATAGAAAATTTTCACAAGATGTCTCAAATTGTGAGAGCTTGTTAGGCAATGTGAGGGTGGCTCTGCTCCGTTTTGCCCTTCTTTGGTGTCCCCTGGTTTCTGTATGGGTGCTGTTCCCTTTGCCTCCAAACTCGGAGCTTTGAGGGGGAGATGATGCCATGAGAGAACAATGCCTTCAACAAGGGCCTGCTTCTGTAACAGATGTACAGCTAGTAGGACTATTCACATGCATTAGGTTACATGTATAGCGCAGTGGGTATGTGATTTGTTAGTGTTAATCTGCATGTTACTTTTTATCGCTGCTTGGGGGCATATTTGTACAAACAATGGCCATTTTATCAAGGCAAATATGCTCCCTAAATGCAGATCTGAAGTCCTGCCAAGCATCTGTGGATGGGGAGAAGTCAGTATTGTGAATAGCATGTCCTTTCCTCTCATTGTCATTTGTATTAAATTAGTGTTATTACCGTAGTGCCTAGAGGCTGCAAATTAGGTTTAGGGCCTCATTCTGCTGGGTTCTCTGCAGGCACATTGGATGACACTGCCTCTGCCTTAGGGAGCCTACAATTTTGCAAACCTCCCACCCAAATGTACTTACAAGACCCATTTGATTTGGAGGGAAGGCATGGGATGAAGGATTTGCAAAGGCAGATTTCATTTGCTATTTGTAGCACAAGGAGCAAGCAACCACATTGTACTGGTCAGAGCTAATGAAAGCAAACAAAAGGTGTAGGCAGTCTGCTGGCTGCTTACCTGTAGCACTGTCTGTACCCGGCAGTGAAAACTTCACACTGTCAGGCTGGGAGCACCTGCAAGTCCATGAGCAAGTGCTATAGTTTCTGTAGGGTGGAAGTCACCGCAGCCCTGCCACGAACAGGTGTTCTGCCATGGCCTGCATGCCCTGTGCTGGAATGTGCTCCCTGAGCAAACAGAAAGGGACATAGACCTTCTTACAATGGTGTGATAAAGATCAACCATCTAAACTGTTAAAACCAAAGGGATAATATTCAATGGTACAACGTTTTAAAGCGGCAAATGAAATAGCGTGTTAATTCAGTAGCATTACTCTGTTATTTGTGCTACCACCAGGGTTTTTTTGAAGCAAATGTCTCAGTAGGACTCTGAAGCGGATTAAAAAAAGTTTTTTATTTAAAAAATCCCACTTTTTAATATTGGGAACACACTGTTAAGTGACAGTTCTCTAATACTCAATTTATCACAAACATTTGTAGGAATGTACTATTTCCTTTTTTTTCCTCCTTAGTGTGCACCATAGTGTAATGATGATGTTGTCACATGATGTGTTGTTTATCAGAGACCACAAATCAATAAGCTAAAACAATATATTGTGCCTACTTTTAAATATGAGATCCAAAGCCTACATTGGAGAAGATGTATGGCATATCATTTCCCTAACTTTCAAAAACCTGCTTTTTCTCATAATAATTTCTTATAATGTTCTGCAAGTCCAGACAAAATTGTTCCTTTCCTAACATGTCTTCGCCCACTCCCTATTTGTGTGTGTGTGTGTGTGGGGGTACTTTGTTTTGTTTTTCCATTACGCACTCCTGGGACTAGGAGTGGACTGTTACTGATTCTGACATTGATACTGACCTAGAAAAGTATTCACTTCAAGCTGTGCCTGGAAATAAAACACCTCTATATTGAAAAGATAATGTGGATTTTGCAAACAAACATAGACAAGAGGGGACAGATAACATTTTAGGCCTACCACTTTGACAGCATCCCTTTGATGTGCCAAGCCTTTCTAGTTGCAAATGGATTTCCATCCCAGCTCAGTGAGATGCAGAGCTGGGAGGCTGAGCAGCAGCCTTGTGAGCTGCTCAGTGAGTTCCAGACTGGCACAAATATTAGGTGTTGCCTTTTACTTGCTTTGTGAACCTGCAATGATCCCTGTGAAATGGAAACCGAAGATTTCAGCCCTCCTGGTGTAAGCAGTGAGCTTGAACTCTCTTTGAACTCGGTGTGTGTTGAAGTCTGGAATAGTTCAAAAGGAAAGAATGAAGAAGTTGATAAAAATGAAAACAATATAGCTTCGTGTTCTGGTAATGGTGCCTGCATTGCTGTACTGGCACAGATGGATCTAAATGTTGTTGCAGCATGAAAGGGAAACATTGCATATGTGATTTGGGCTTTTCCTGAGGCTCCAGTGGTTATTGCAACAACAATGTTGTTGCTGCCATGCTAGAGCTACAGGCCAGACAGCTGAACATATCATAAAATGAGACAAAACACTGTCAATAAATAAGGGTAGCAGGAACCCTCATTCCTAAAGTTCTGGTATTTTTTTTTTCCTATGAGGTTCTGGCAAGAGTTGTGGAAAGAAGGACTCTGATAGATGCCTGTGTTTGCTCCCACTGGAGACAAATGGCTCTCCTGATAATGTTATCACTGGGGATTGGCCTTAAACTGCCAGGTTCACTCCATTTAACATATTTGCTTGATTAACAAGCAGTTTGAGCATGATCATAGGATGTGCCGGGTGCCTGTGACAGTCTCTTGACGTCAGGAGGTCGGTGGGAGGGCTCCGTATCCCGGATGTGTGTGGGAAGAACACTGCAGGGTTTATCCAGAACATGCCCATTGGCAGCACCACTGGGAAACTGCTGCTGAGTCTCTCCAAGGCAGAGAAAAACTGAGGTACTTTGAACTCCAATAAGGAAATTAGCCTTTCAAAGATCCATTTCTTAATTAAACTTTACCTTTTTTGTCTCCTTGTCCCACACTAGCTAGAGTATGTTCTGTGGCAAATAATGGTTCAGAGATGCAATCTGATCATGATTCCTGCTCCCTTTCTGCTTTGAAGCTTTTTAACACATTACAGTGATGTTTCTTATGGATAAAAAAAGCAAACAAAGAAATGAATGTGTATGTTTTGACAAGGCAAATCAAGGAAGGATAAACATTGTCTAACAGCTATTTTTTTACCATGTACATAAATATTTATAATTGAAACCTGCACCTATGAGCTGTTGACATGGTCAAAGAATTAGCTATAAATGCAGTATGGCAGCATATATAAGAACTTTTTCTGTGAAGGATTGTGTGCTTTCCATTCTCATTCCAACTTAACTTGCACTGAATGCTCCTCACTTCTGCAAAGAAAGCTGACAGTCTCACTGGCTCAGGAGTGTTTAGTTCATTTTAGGGGATATATGCGTTCTTCTTGCTCATCCACTGCCTCAAAACTCATAGACAATAACCAGTCAGAAAGTATTCATTATTAAGTAAATGGTAATACAGTGACATGAATTCTGGTGTCTAAAATTAATCATATAACCTTATTTTGTTAAATGAAATACTTTGCACAACAATTCCCTTTACATCAGAATTCACATTTGCCATTGCTTTTACTTTTTTGATTTCTCACCTGTGAAAGTTTCTCTCAGAAGTGTGACTTTTTGATGGGGACATATGCAGCTATGAATGCACTGGCTTGTGTTTTGGATGCTAACAGAATAAAGGACACCAAAGCAAGCTAATTCTCAATTTTTTTTCATTTGTGTAGCATACTGAAATCCTGGTATGAACTTTGGGTGTGTAATGGCCCTTTAGACAGATGGTCTTTCCCTACTCTTAGCCATGTAAAAGTCATTTGGGCTCAGCTAGCCTTCTGTAGTCTATGTAGATAGGGCAGCCCCAGCAGGCAATTCATCCAAGCTCTCTCAGAAAGCTAGACTGGGAGGGGGTTAGGCACCTACCTTTTGGATGACTGACGTTACAGAACACAGACTTGATCCTAGTTTAGGAGCAGTGGGAGTGCAAAGGCTAAGGCCATGCCCTGCTCTGCCCATCAGCCTGGAAGGTGCCAGAAGGAGAGAGTCTGAGTTTGATCTTACTGCGACAGGACAGCCCCTGTGCAAGGGAATCTCCCATCTTTCCTCCTGGTACAGTTTAATGGCATCTCTGTGTTGCCAAACCAAACAAATTAAAGGCCAGGGTTGGTACATGAAAAATGTAACTGTACAGATGCAACAAAGATAAGGAATAAGCTCCTGATCAGAATGAAATACAGGGTTGAAAAGATTATGGTCATAAGTGCATGAGGCATGTTATACCTATGTTTTTGTTATGCATCTTGGGGGTTTTATCTATTGCTGATACATCATACTGTTAACGCCAATCTCACATGTGATGTAGGTCAAATGAACATTGCACATTAAGTAAAACTTTACTGGCTTGATCCACTTCCCAGTTAAAAATCATTCCTTATTGACTTCTGCAGAAGCCCCATCTTTGAAAAAAAAAAAAAAAAAAGAGGTGTAAACAGACAGGTTTCTCCAATTACTTCTGCAATTATGACATGGGCATTCAGAACCCAACAAACACAGGGAAGTCAACAGGGCTTTCACAATTGACTGTGAGTGGCTGGGATTCTTGCTCTAGCCTTCCCCAATGCGTGGTAACCACTGCCATGGGAAACCACTTTGTTTTACTGCATTTCAATCCCCTGCTGGTGAACAGTAGTTTAAAATACCACCAAGAATGACAGTACTTGGCAGTGGCAGAGCTTCAGTGAGATGAAGGGGAGTGGTTCAACATTTGATTGACTGAAAACATGATAGCATCTTTTCAGTGTCATCTTCTTCCCAGAAATGTATCAAGCTGAATGGTGTTGACAAATGACCAGTTCACACAGCATCTCACCCCACCACCTTCTGCTGCTTTCTATGACAAATAATTCAACCCAGATGTGGTAGGGAGAGACCAGAGGAGGGAGAAGTGAATGTGAGGAAAACTCTGTCTCTGTATTTAAAAGTAATTTCTGAAAACTTCTGGTTTGGGTATTTTTCATTTCTCTGGTTTATCATGTCTCTCCACCTGGACTAAGGAAAAAAAAAAAAAAAAAAGAAAAAGCATTGTAAACATTGTAAGGATCTCTGGGAGATTGAGTAGCAGGACAGCTCTTACTGGACTCCACAGCACTTAGCCCTGTCTGCCCTAGTTGGAGAGACCAACAGCTGTCTTCATAAATACTGTCACTCAGGATTTGAATAGTTTTACATCATCTGGACTAGAATGGGGAATCCAAGCTCTTTGCTGGCCAAGTGGCAGGTGGGGAATTTAAGCTTTTATAATAGGACTGCAATTGCTGCTCCCACAGGGATTTTCTTTTACTGTCTATTCATTTATTATAAGCTCCAAAGTAAAGACTCCAGGATTAAAGTGGGGGTAGGAGGTGATATATTCTGAAGGTCAGAGGGGTGAAGATGTAGGGGAAATCTGGGTCTATCCTGCTGCTTCTGTGCCAGCCCAGATGGATGGCCCACATGCCCTGTTTGTGACCCCTGTGTTGAGGAGGAGAAGCATTTAAACTGCCAGGTCACCCGTTGACATGAGAAAAGGAGAAGCTTCAATTCTATTACGAGATTTGGGTTTTAAATCTCTTTTAATTTTTTTAATATGGGAATACTTGCCTGTCTCCTCATGTTTTCTCAGCTCTGACCATAGTCCATGCCTTTGCCATTACTGTGTCACCTCAGACCTGACTTTTCCAAGACAGCTCAGACCTTTGCCAGTGGCCTGAGCTTCTGGGGCTCCCCCGAGATCCCATAGGCCTACACTCATTTACCCCAGCTGAGGGTCTGGCACAAACTTAATGGCAATGTCTGGACTAAATGACAGTTTAGGAGCTGTAGACCTAAGAGACCATCAAAGGAGGCGTGGAGAACATTGTTTTATAAGTGCACAGGGGCAGTGTAGTGCAGGTTTTTCTGAATAATAGTTCGCTGGTAGATATGAAAAGTATGCCAGCCTTAAGCAAATATGGTAAACTAAACAGAGCTGGGATTAAAGCGAAAAATACACATTCTCTTGCTTATGCTTAGCTGACCATCCCTGCTGTTTGCATTTGCTGTGACATCAACCTTCAAGTGGGGGCATGTTTACACTTTAAAGCTAATGAAGCTTGATTGCAACGGTCCTGCCCTTCAGCCTCCTCCTTC
This sequence comes from Megaceryle maxima, assembly GCA_024605025.1. Classification (NCBI taxonomy): domain Eukaryota; kingdom Metazoa; phylum Chordata; class Aves; order Coraciiformes; family Cerylidae; genus Megaceryle; species Megaceryle maxima. The sequence continues at coordinate 87,042 of JANHGN010006098.1, forward strand.
CTCAGCGGCAGGCTGGTTCCAGCCAGAACGTGCCTGGGCATTGCCTGCTCCACCACCCCGACGCCAACGCGGGGTGATGAACTGCTTTTGCACAAGGCAAACTTTCATTCACTGGGAACAGGTGCAAAGTGTCCTTTTGTCTGAACAGCTGGGAAAGCAGTAACCCTTCCCCCGCCTGCACTTACTTTGCTTAAGGCTCATGCTTCAGGAGGAATAGTCAGAAGATTTCAAGCAATGTTTTGTGCATCTGCCTGCTTGCTGTGAAAAAACTTTGCCTTTGACTTGTATCACTAAGCAGCACTTTCCTCTTTCTTTGTCTTCAGTGTGCACAGAGGTATTTTACAATAAAAAACCCCAACTTTAGATGCCTCACTGTGTATAGCTGCAATTTTCTGAAGCTTACCCTTGCCTTGCAGAGGAGCTGTATATATGTTTTGGCATCTGCTGCTGGGATCCGAATAGGGGTGCTCTTTCTGTAGCTAATCACACAGCTTGTTCAGCCATGTCCTTGGTACTCTCTGGAGTTCAGCTATGTTTTTCTTGCCATAATGAAACATTGTAGCTAGTAACATACTAGTAACAAAATCCTCACTCTTGTCAAGTGTGAAACTATGTACTTAGGACTAATTATAGTAGTAGTTCCAGTGAATTAAAATAAAGTTGTATGCTGGCCTTCATCAAAGGAGCAAGACACCCAGGATCACGTGTCAGTGGAGAGCGTAAATTAGTAATAGTGATAAAGTTAAAACTCAAGGCAGACCCTTATGTTTCTTCTGTGAAAATCTTTTTTCTTGTATTAGATTCAATGCAGGAGAATTTTATTAGATTTTTATTATATCAGATACTTTGCATTTAAGAAAATCACAGACTCTATATTTTTGTTTTCCATTAATGGGAAATGTGGTAAAATAATGCTAAAGCAGTGCTAGGCACATCAATAAATAATGCAAAATGAGGTCTTCTAGTGGGACAAGTTAATGAATTTAGTAGTAGAGCAGTCAGTAAATTACTAGTTTTGAAAGAGCGTAGTATTTTATGGGTAACCATCTATGACAGTTTTGCTTGATAGTCATAAAATGACTATGCATATTCAGCAGGAATTTCATAGCATCTTTAAAGAATCCTCTAAGTTAGCTTAACTGACTTACTGAACACCAACATGAGTGCCAAGCAATTGGTTATGTGACAGAAATTTAAAATTAGCAGATAGGCTAAGAGAATGACTGACTGCTCTCACTACTGCAGCGTGTTTTCTTACAAATTACTCTGGTATGTAACAGGAAGACAGATACATGTGTCAGTTTAATATCTCACATCAGACTGGGAAATCATTGACATCAAAAAGATGGTTATTACAACTTGGTGTATTTCTGAGGGTATATCAGAGTTAGATGTAAACAGTGATGGCAGTTTGGGAGACAGTAGTTGCAATATTGATCTGTTTTTATAATGCTTGGACAGCATGAAGAGCCTTGAATTTTTTACTGTATAAGGACAGTGTCTTACAATGCCCATTGTTTTTATTAGGTCAGGACTGTCTCAGACAAAGTCCTTCTGAGATGATGGGGAATTTTTCATGAGCTCAGATGAACTAATTACTGCGTGTTCTGTCTTGGTGCTCTGTTGAAACATATTTTCCATTCTTCACACCCTTTAGTATAGGCTAAATTCAGCCTGTAGGTTAGCTCAGTATTTCCTTCATCTTTTTGTCTCCCTTTCCACTCAGCAGCAGTCACTGCCCTTCACTGCCCTGCCTTTCTAACAGACTGGTAGTAGGAAGAATTTGGTGGGCCATGCTGGAGTGTCACAGGTACAGGAGGAAGCATACAGCTCTGTTTCCTGCATATGCCAGTTGTTCCTTGCTGCCTGGGATGAAGAAGCAGGTTCTTTGGAAGTGCCCTGTGGACTGCAGTCCAGGTTCTTAGATTCAGGCTGGACCCCACCAAATTCCAGATGGGCATGTGGGAAGGTAGGACTAAAGCCTTTTGTCTCCCAGCCAGCACCACAAAACCAGAGATTTAAGTGAGATTAGAAGACAGTAAATCGAAAGGATGGTTTCTTCCTAAATATCTAAGTAAATATTGGCTGGCAGAGGATGTCACAGAGGACTTCAGCAAGAATTAAGAAAAAATAATATTAGCAGTAGGAATTTCCAGAATTATAATTATCAGGCAAAAAAGAGAGTGAATATTACATCTCATGCTGTAGGAGTTAGTCAGCCTCTGACTACTGGAAATGAGGGTGATACTGAGGATGTGCACTTCTGTGCTGACTTGCCTTGGTTTTCTCCCTCTCTGTGTGGCCTGTCTGCTTCTTTCCACCACTAATGCTAACAGTGGTGTTCACATCAGAGAGTCTGGACATGAAGCTAATTTAGTCCGGACCTTCTTGTTTGTCTCAAAATATTTTCATAACTTTATTCGATATGTATGACCACTGGTGGTCCTTTCCCTAATGTTATTGTTCCAGCCAAGGTCTGGGCAAAGTTCTGATTGAATTCAGTGAGGACAAGCATCCAGTCCTGACCAGGAATGTGGCAGTCCTAGAAAGAACTGAACTTGTGTTGGACATAGTGTTAAAGTATACATGAGCTTTCTCTGCAATGCTAACACCTAAGTAGTCTAGGAAGAAATAAATCAGAAGTCAGGTATAAACCAGCCCTCTACTGCATCTTTGCTGCTTGTTGGCTGCAGGAGGAGTGCTTCATCTCATGTGCCATTCATCCAAAAAAGTGCTCTGGGGACTAGGAACAAGGAAGGAAAACTTAGGCTTCCTACGGCTCCCTGCTGTCTGTCTTGGAAATGTAAAGGGCCCAAACTCCCTGCTGTTAAGCTTCTAACAATAAGGTGTTAAATAATGATACATTACCTGCAAAAAATGAAGAAAGTATTGTATTAGGAAGGACTACCATAAAGGAGACCTCAAAGTCTAGCTCTTTTGACAAGAGACTAACCCTTAGATAAATCCTGCAAAAATTAAGTGTGCCTTAGTGAGACAACTGAGCAGCTCAGAGAACGGTAACCTCATTGTCCCTCCAGAGGCTCTAAATCTCCCATCTCTTGCAGAGGAGCAAGGTGGAACCAAGTGCAGCTTGGTGGAGTGAAGCTCTCCTGGGAGCTGTATGTGAGATTTTCACATTTGATATTGCATTATCTGATGTAATGAACTCTAAGAAAACTACATGAAAATGAAGAACTTAAGTAGGGAGAGACAAATCACATGAGGAAACACAAGTCCTGTGAACTCATATCTTTTTTCTTCAGCCTCAACGGGACACAGAATCCCTTTAGTAGAAAGCCCAACTAATGCAAGTGTTGCATGAAGCAATATGGAAGGCAGGAATAGATTCAATGTCATGATTCAGCTTATGATCTACATGCACAGCATTAGGAAAAATACAATCAGTTTTGTGTAATATATAATTTGTGTAACATTTTACCCCACTCTGCATGAAACTTGGTAGCTACTGTTTTAAAGCAATGTAATCTGAGTGCCTCTGAATGCCTTTGTGTGAAAAACAGCACAAAGTCTGTCCACTCCTTTGAAGGTTTCTGCTTTCTTTGTGTTGATCTTTACTGAAGTCAAAGGGAAGACACAAAAGAAAAAATATAGGAAATGTGATTTTAAAGTTAATAAAAACAAGAACTAGAGGAACTGGTGCAGAACTAGCACCTGCAACCGACCCTAGCAATTTTCTATTTGACTTCAAGTTATTTTGGATTCTGTTACTTTTCTTTGGATGTCTGATCAGGCCATTTTAAGCACTGAGAGAGAATCACTCAAAAAGAAAATATGAAGCTAACTAGTTTTGTTTAGTGATCTGCAGTAGGGTGGTAATGATAAGTTATCACAGCTACCTTGCAGCAGGGATGTGAGACTTGTGCTAGATGAGGCTACTGGAGATGAGCAGGTTCCTGAAGTTTTCAGAATTCTTTCCGCTTTGCTTTTAATTTGAGAAACAACAAATTTTGTCCAGTTTAATATTAAAAAGTGAATAATTAGGTATTTCTCTCTCACAGTCCTGTCCCTTCGCTCCAGATGGAGAGATGGAAAAATAGCTGTAGTACTCTACTCACAGGTGAATTTAGTTGGATTAGGGAATACAACATTTCCATTATGACTGCTTGCTGCAGCATGTGCTCCCAGTTACACAGCCAGGGAGTGGCTGTTTCCGTGCTACCCTGACCCAGTCTTCACTGCAGATGCAAGTTAGCTTTGTGCCAGGGAGAAAGAAAAGGTGTGAGACCACTCAGCAGGGTCATCTGAGCTTACCAACAGCCTAAAACCAACATTATATTTGGTCAGTTAAGTGTCACTTGTCATATACTGAAGGCTTTTCTTTCCAGAAAATTGGAAAGGAATCTAAGGGTAACCCTTAACTCAAGTGTGCAGAAGGCATGTGTTTATCGAGATTGGCTGGCATGCCAAGATCAGCTGACAGAGCAACATGCAACATAAAAAAATCCCCATCCCTAACATAGCAATACAAAGAAAAAACTCACAGAATCATAGGATACCAGGTTGGAAGGGACTTCAAGGATCATCTGCTCCAACCTTTCTTGGAAAAAAAACCCATGCAGATGTAACACTTTCTGTCAGAAACATCTTTTTCCTAGTAGAGCTTCTAACACAGAAGGAGGTGGTTTGATTAGAATAGCAGAGCAGCTGATTTTTGCCCTTAGAAGCTTGTGGCTTTACAAAGATACATCTAAAGTTAAATCTAAACTGACATCACTCAACAATGCAGACCTGCTGACCAAGAACGCTGCATTTTGAAATGAAAAATGAAGATGCTTACATGTGTAATACTAAAAATGTATCAAATCAGCTGGTTTAGCAAGCTCATAGTGAAAGTAGAAATCTAAGCACTGCAGCTCTTGGCTTGGCTATGGAAGCAAAGTCAATAAGACAGCCAGGAGGTTAGGAGCCCTGGCATCATGTAGAAGCCAAGATCAATAAGCATGAGAGCAGACCTCTGAGCCTTGGCATGACTCGGGGTTTTCAAGGTTGCCAGGCATCCTGCACTAGCAAGGCAAGCCAAGCATTCAGGAAGGATTGAGATCCCAGGGCTTTATTGAAATCTGGAGAACTGCACATGACAACCTTCAAAAGTCCTAATGTCCCTGAGGCAGTCCTGTCATGAGGCTCACAGGTGCTGAATGGCCTGTCTAGTATCATCATGGCACAACACTTGTCAGAAGACTGTGAAGCCAACAGCCTTGCGCAACAACTTTGGATTTTGGTGGATTGACATTTTCTCATGAAATTATTTAATCATAAAAATTTTCAGCCAGCTCTGTGTTCTTCAGAGAGTACCCTACCTATGTCTTTTGGTATTTCACTGAATGGCTGTTCTAACTTGTGCAAGTAAATGTGAGTAAAATACATCCTGACAGCGACGAGGCCAATTCCAAGGGGAAGAAAGTTACAACGGGGAATATGTAAGAGGACAGAAACTTAGCTGTAATAGTTTCTGATGCATCAATGGTTTGTGGCCAGGGGAATGTATCTCACTGGCTGCAGTCTATCCTATCCTTTTTCTGACATATTTGCACCTTGCCTGTTCACTCACACTCTGGGTGCACATTGCGCTGCTTTGTGTCAGTCACCAGCAACTCCCATTCCTTAGGGTGTTTCTGTCTGCGGTCCCTGTGCTCTCTATGATTTGATGCAAGTGAATTGACAGAAATAATAGTTCATCTCTCTAAAGAGTTGCTTGCATTGCAGTAGTGACCTGGAAAGCCCCATTCTTCCCGTCTTCCTGCCAGTCAGTATTTCACAGTGATCATGTGGGCTGATTGCTTATATTGTATCACCTATGAGTCATGGATGGGAATTTTCTATCAGACATATAGGAGTGATGCAAAGCAGAAACTTTTCTCTCATACACTACATTTCAACATGCTAGAAATGCATTCATTTTACAGAAATGACCACATTGAACTTACTTGTTTTGATTGGAAAATAAAATGAGAAATATATTAAGGAATTTGTTGGACTTGTAGTAGCTGCAGAAAAGGGAAATAGCCTTGCTAAATGTTAAGTTCTGAAACATTGACCCTTCTAAAGAGGAACTGATTCTTACCTTGTAAATATGATATTATCAGTAATTAAAATAACAGAGCTTTGAAACAAAGACCTGGACAGAACAAAAAGGTTGCTAGAAAACAAGGACTAGATTATGATTATCACTACCAAAATGATAAAGGAATATGGAGTTAGTAGTGCTAAATTTAACTATATTGATTTAAAAATATTTTAATCTTCCCTCCAGTTATACAAGAAAGAACATATTTAAGAATCATACACTGTTTATGTTGTATTTGCATATTTCCATATCTTGTCATGTTTTGTGTTGTATTTAAATTAAATTGTATTTTAATTTGAAATGAAGTGTTTGAATGTAGTTAAAGAATTCTTGGAATATTGTTTGGTCTAAATTACATTGGCTCCCAACATTAGCTCCATTTCAGTATCCCTTTTATTTGGAAAATAAGCATAGGAAATGCGTGTATGTGCATATATATGTGTGCATATGTGCCCTTATCCATGTCATATAGACACTCAAACTGGAACATGTACAGAAAAAGAATTCTTCTGAAGTCCTGTCTTGTGTAACTAACAGCTGTTGCATTTTAAGTTCAAGATAGTGGCTTCTCATCCCTAGAGGCTCTTGTCCATTGTTGATCTACCTAGCCATCACACATATATATATATATTCTGGCAGGGGCGTTGGACTAGATGATCTTTTGAGGTCCCTTCCAGCCCTTGACATTTTGTATGATTCTGTGATATATGTATAAAAAAAGTAGCTTTCAATCCCTTTACCTTCAAAGGCCTGCACAAATATAAGCTCTCACAACCCTTCACTCCTGTGAAGCTGATAAGTACTCTAGATGAAGTTTATAAAAAAACCCCAATAGCTAAGGCTGCCTGCACATTTCTGTTCTGTAGAGCTTTTTTAGTTATCTTCAAGGACTCTGGTGATATTTTGGGGCTGAAATTTACAGGTATTCTGGATTAACTATATGATGTAACAGTTGCTCAGGGTGCTTGCGGAACAAACTGCTTTCTCACAGAAGTCCATGTATAACTGAAGGCTGTGCGATTCCAAACAAGGGAAATAGTTTTGGTGTTACTTTTTGATAGATCTATATGGAAGGCCTTTTAAAGGACTGTTTTGGCTAAGCATGAAACAAGCCTTTGCAATGGTGAGATATGCGTCTTCCTGGGAAGAATGTTTGTCTGTTTGGGACTTTGATGACTTGAGAAAACACTAGCTGATGCCATGCAAGGAAGCATCCTGAATTCACAGAGAATGACAGGAAGATAATCTTCTAAGTCTTTTAGACACTGGATTCTGGACTCTCCCCTTCCTCACATAGAAACAGAGAGAAAATTAAAAGGAGAAAGGTGATACTGAAAATATGAGAACCTATTCCTCTGTGACACTCCCATCACTTCCTAATATGATCTCAGCGGGAAGTTCTGCAGCAATAACCTTTCTAGTGAGATTATTGATAAAAAGAGGTGCTAAAAGAGTAAAAAAGAAATAAATTTGATGTTTGAAGACAGAAAGTAGAAGTACAGAGTATACTGAGACAGTTAGTAAAGGTTCTAGCTATTTCTTTTTTTACAGACCTCTTCAACTCATGCTGACATTATTTCAATTTGTAACATAGCTATAGGACAATTAATAAATAAAATAAATTAAATATGAGTTTTGTTGAGGCATGGCTGGGTATGCAGCTGAACTGAATTTCCTAGTAATTTCTGACAAATTTCTGGTGTTATTTGGTGAGGAGCTCCTTGTGAGATTCTTAATCAGACATAACAATCTGTCAGGTGTCACACCAGGGACTGAGATCCTGAAATGTTTTGTAGTAATAGAATCATAGAATCACAGAATGGTTTGGATTAGAAGGGTCCTTTAACGATCATCTAGTCTAGCCTCCCTGCAGTGAGCAGGACAGTTTTCATTAAGATTAGTTTGCTCAAAGCCCCATCCAACCTGACCTTGAACAGTTACAGGGGTGGGGCACCCACAGCTTCTCTGGACAACCTGTTCCAGTGTCTCTCCACCCTTATCATAACAAAAATTATTTCTTATATCCAGTCTAAAGCTATCCTCTTTCATCTTAGAAGCATTGTCCCTTGTCCTGTCACTACCTGCCTTGGTAAAAAGTCTCTCTTTCTTATATGCCTTTATATATTGAAATATTGTAATAAGGTCTCCCTGGAGCCTTTTCTTCTGGCTCTCTCAGCTTTTCTTCATAGGAGAGACGTTCCATTCCTCTGATCATTTCCATGGCCCTTCTCTGGACCTACTTTAACAGGTCCATGTCCTTCTTTTACTGGGGACCCTAGAGGGGGGTGCAGTACTCCAGGTAGGGTTTCACTGGAGCAGAGTAAAGGGACAGAATCACCTTCCTTCACCTGCTGGCTAAGCTTCTTTTGATGCAGCCCAGGACAGGATTGATTTTCTAGGCTGTGAGCACACATTGCCAGCTCATGTCCAGTATTTCATCCACCAGTACCTCCAAATCTGGGATCCACTTGGCTGGAGAGCAGCCCTGTGGAAAGGGACCTGGGGGTCTTGGTGGTGAACAAGCTCAATATGAGTGAACAGTGTACTGCAGCAGCAAAGCAAGCCAACAGGATAGTAGGTTGCATTAACCAGGGCATCACCGGCAGAGATAAAGAAGTCATTATCCCACTCTATTCAGCTCTGGTCAGATCACACCTTGAGTACCGTGTTCAGTTTTGGTCCCCACTATACAAAAAAGATGCAGACAGGCTGGAAAGGGTCCAGAGAAGCACCACAAGGATGATCAGTGGGCTGGAGGACCTGCTATATGAGGAAAGGCTGAGAAAAGTGGGTTTGTTCAGCACTGAGAAGAGAAGGCTCAGGGGAGACCTTATTACCATGCACCAGTACATAAAATGTGGCTACCAAGAAGATGGAGACTCCCCTTTTACAAGGAGTCACGTGGAAAAGTCAAGGGGTAATGGGTACAAGTTACTCCTGGGGAGATTCCAGTTTGACTCCAGAACTAAATTTTTACCATGAGAACAACTAGACGTTGGAATAATCCCCCCCCAGGGGAAGTGGTGGATTCCCCTACATTTGGGCAGTTTTAAGACTCGGCTTGACAAGGTGCTGGGCCATCTCATTAAAACTTTCTTTTTGGACTAGACGATCCTTGAGGTCCTTTGAAACCTGATAGTTTATTGCTCTATGGAGTCCTTCTCTGCAGGGCTGCCCTCAATTGCTTCATCCCCCAGCCTGAATTGATACTGGGGATTAACCTGACTCAGGTGCAGGACCTTACACTTAGCCTTGTTGAACTTCATGAGGTTCACATGAGCCTATTCCTCAAGGCTGTCAAAGTCCTTCCAGATGTCATCCCTTCCTTCCAGCAAGTCAGTTGCACCACTCAGCTTGGCGTCATCTGCAGCCTTGCTGAAGGTGCAGTCAATCCCACTGTTTATGTTGTTGATGAAGATATTAAATAGTATTGGTCCGAGTAGGAACCCTTTAGGGACAATAGATACTACTACTGACTATAATTATTATGAATAGATTTTTATCACCAAGAGTTATTCTATTTCATCACTTCATATTGTTCAGTCTCTCTTACTTTCCTTCTAGGGTAACCTGATTCTCATTTCACCCTAAAAAGTGAGGTGAAGACTGGAACTCTCAGCTGTGGACCTGACATCTCTGATTACCAGGTGGGTAGATACATTTAGCTTGTATCCATATAAAGAGCTGCATTGCTACGTCCTATGTAACAGTGGTGAGACTCATGCTGTGCATAGGGAACTGAATGAGGCATTTTTTATTATTTGAATAGCCTTGCAAACTTTCTCATAGTGAAATTCAATCAGGTGGCAATTTCATACCCTATCTCCCCCTCATGCCACAAATAATCTTGAAATCAAAAATTGTAAAATGTGTCTAAATTTCTGATCCACTGCAGTCATGTTCTTAGGCAGTAATTAAAAAGACCTCTGAACTGATGTTTATAATTTGATGAGACTTCAGTAAAACAAATATTGGAGAGAAGAGCTTTGGAGGGAGGGAGGGAAAGAGAAATCTGTGGTTTTCTCTGTCAGGTAGCTATTAACTGACAAAGGCAAATATGATCAAAGCAGAATCTTGCTGCATGTTGAAAGCACCACTTAGTCCACTTTCAGTGACCATTTTTTCATATTACCTTATTTATGCTGCATGACAATTTTGTCTTCATGCTGATGGAGACTGACAGGAAATGGTGGAAATGAGAATTCATAATTTCTCTTATGCTGTTGCTGCTTTTCCTGGAGTAGGACTGGGAGGGTGACTGCATTTAAATCAACTGCCACAGGCACTTCAGTGTACCAGCATCTCCCCTTTCCCTACACAAACTCTTGTGTGCTTTTGAATAGTTGCATAGCTGGCAATGTCAGTAACCTAGGGCAGGAATATCTTTGCTAGGAGAGGCAAATCCTCAAGAATGAACAAATGCCAACTAATTCCATGTGGCTGAGCTTGATATGGTTATGAAAAAGAAAAAAAAAAAAAAAACAAACAGCTCATTTAAAGAAAACAAACAGTTCTCATTTATATGAGTGAGTCTTCTAAGTACCCATCTCTACTAATGTCTGGGAGAAAGAAGTCTGTCTCAGAATACTCAGAAAGATCAACTGTCTTTAAAGATTAACAACTCTAATTTGTGCTTGGTCTTTCGGGCTTTTTGTTTCTTTCTGGTACTGAGATGCTAAGCAGTCTAGTAACAAAATAATGAAATATCTTTATTGAATAGCTGCACCGTGGTTGGTCTCAGCATAACTTAGCAACTAATGAAGGCCTTTAAAGTTCAGTACAGCCCTCAGTCTGTTACTAAAGGAATGAATTTAAGACACTAGAAAGTGTATGTGCCTGGAAGCGAGACAGTATTGTACAAGCAACTGCTTTCTCTCTCATGAACTTTATTCCTTCATTCTTTCTTTCTGTGTTTACCAATTCCTTCAGCCCAATATACTGGCCCGAGAGTAGCTGCCTGTCTAATAACTTATTCATCAGTCTTCTAAAAAAGAAGCTCCCCGTGAGTCATGTCACACTCCCCAGGCCTTTTATACAGATAGCATGAAAGTTCAATCATGTATGCCAACTGTTTTCTTTCCATTAAGTTAATTGGTATATCCCTTTTGAGGGTTTGTCACAAAACTTGACTGCATATTGCCAGGCAGTACTTTGAAGAGTGGTACACCCCTCTGCAGCAGATGCCACGCAGATCTGCTGCCGTAACATTGACTTATCACCAGGTCATGCTTGGAAGTGCACAGCTTTGCAATAAACCATTACATTTGCCTTGCCAGTGCCCACTGCTTCTAAATGGTTTCAGGCCTGTTGGTGGTCCTTTTACCACCCTATCTCACAAGTATCCTTTTTTTGCTTTATCCAGTTATGAACAAAGCAAGCAAATATCTTTTTTCCTCCCTGTTTCTAAACCCTCAAACTCGTTGCTGGTAAAGCCTCTCAATGAATACAGAAAATGAAGCAAAGCTGCTGTGTACAGATAAAAAAAAAAAAAAAAAAAAAGGAAGGGTCTTTGAGCCCTTGCATCCCAATTTCATGAAGAAGCTGAACAAATAATAAGTTTTCAGGCTGCTGCAAACACAGAAGTTCTCATATTGCTGCAAGGTATATTTTCAGTAATTTAAGTGGTCCTTGTCTTCTTCATCTTGTTTTTACTTTGATCTCCACAAACAGATCCAGGCTTCCTGGAACACAATCCCTGTTATTGCAGGCAACCATATCATGTAATCCCTTCCATACAATGATCTAACTCTTCTCAAAGCTAGGTGGGTTGCTTCTCCCTGCTGCTGTTCCACTTAACATCATTTTGTCTAATGCTTCCTACAGCTTCATTTGCCTCATTATGGCCAAAAGACAGTGCTGGTATTTGAGTAGCTGGTGATTGCTCTGTACAACAAAGCTACAGCTTGTACTGCTAAATTTCTTTCCATTTGTAATACTTAATTCTTCAAAGTCATCCAGAATTTCTTATGTAATATCAACATTCTTCATATGTTTCCAACACCTCTGAGATTCATGTTATCAGGAAAGTTTTCTAGCCCATCACTAGTTTCCCTGACATTAATTAATGAAAAAATTTCTATTAAGTGTAATCATTAGAATAAAAAGTATCTCTTCTTTTGGGGATTTTTTGTGTTTTAACCTAAGTCTTGTCTTTGTTTAGCGTGTAACCACGTACACTTGTATTCCCATACCTTTAAGTGAAACTTACTACAATGATGATCAGAGACCAGACTCTTTCTTCATACTTAGATATGGCTGACATTAAAGAGTACATTAGATCAAAGTGGTATTTTTCTCCCTTAGGCTCATCTGTTTTTGGTAATCTATTTTATACTCTATAATATTTTCATTTTTTCTTCTGACAGACATTTGCTTACTGCAGTAGCAAGTAGCAAGATAATTGCTGTCTCTCACTGGGCTTGTTTAACACTGCAGAAAAGCAAGGTGGTTTTCATAGGGTGGAACTGCTGTCTTCAGTTGTTGGTTTCTATGAACAGCACTGAAGAGGATTTAAAAATCTAGAAGGAGCTGGGGGAGAAAACAAAAAAAGGAAGCTGCAAGGGTTTATTAACAAAGTTCCCAAAGATGCCTGAAGTTAGACTTGCAGACAGATATAGGCCATGCAGCTGCCCTTAGTAATCTTCTGCAGCTGGTGCTGAACCCTATGGCTCTTCTACTTCAGTAACCCTTTTCTGAGAATTAGCTCAGTTGTAGAGTCCTAAGTAAATGTCAGGTTCTCCTTTTCTGTCTTCTCAGGGATTTCCCCTCCTGTTTCAAGTCTGAACTAAGACCTTTTTTTTTTTTTTTTTTTTTTTTAATATGCCCAAGGCTTATCTTTGAGTAATGAAGATTTTTCAAACTGGGGTTTTCCCTTTCCCACCCCTCAATAAAATGATATTATTTCCAGTCTTAATGCTGTATGAGATGTGTCCCATTCAGGGAACTAAGACATCCCAACACTACCAAAAACTAGGTACGTGCCCCTGAAATGAAGACTAGTGTCGTCTTCTCTCAGAGGCAGCCACTCATCTTCTTCTATAAAGGATCTATTCAGGGGACTCTCCTGTCAGGGTGAGTCCGGTTAGAACACAAAAGGCTTTACTGAATTAAGTCATATGTCATTGCTTGGATTAGATTCATTGGAAGAAAGAACCTGAAACTTAGGTTGTTTCCCTGATTTTATTTGACCTTATTAACCTGCAGGGAAAAAAGTCTGAAACACTGTGTTGCAACAAAGCTAAAGTTTAGCAGTGCATGTGCATTCTGATGTAATATCTTTAAAAAAAAAAAAAAAAAGACTTAAAAATCCATCACAAAGCTCAAAGCAAATCAGAACAGTTACAAAATAGGACAATCTAATCCAGAGAAAGAATGCATATATGGTCAAACTATACATCCCAAAGGCATTATGGAGAAAGTGGGATCATAGATAGATTCATTCCAAAATGGGGTTTTGGAAAGGGCACTATATACCAGGCTGACATATCTTCATCATTACTAGAAAAGTGGAGCACATTTCCATCTTTACCTATCCTTGTGTCTGGAGAAGCACATTTCTGTTGTCTCCTGAGGCCAAGACATGGTGGTCAGGGTGCCAGACACTCGACAGCCTAGCTGTTGCTCAGTGTTGCTGTTTGCTAGCTCCCAGCAGGCTCCTACTGGGAAAGTGGCTATAGAAGAAAGGTAGACATGAATGGGTCATCCCCTCATGTGCAGTGGGACAGACCTTGGCTGGGTTTGGAGTCATCTGTGCCCCAGTTGCTCTCCTGACATGCCTTGACACAACTTATATTCAAGCATCGAGTCTAAAAAGCTACCTCTAGTAGAATGCAAAACAATCTTATCAGTGCCTTGTGCTGTACCAAATATCCCAGCAAACAGGGAAAACCAGAGCTGATTGTCTCTGTCAGCCTCATTTGTATGAGAGCACTGCAGGCTGTGTTCCCAACACAGAGTGATCCATGTGGTCTTCCTGCCCTCTCTACAGAAGAGGTTTGGGGGAGTGCATCATGGACAGCAGAGTTACCTGCTCCTGTAGGATCCTGATGTTAGGGGAAAATACAGAGAAAGACATTTATTTCTGTAACTGTGGCTGTAACTGAGACAGGATGCAGAACTTTTATCCACATTAGTGGTATATAACTAAACGGAAAATTAACCACAAGCCAGGCATGTGGTCAAGAAAACTAACCTATATCAGCATCTAACACTGGATAATTTATCATTTCTATGTGTACTGTATATGGAGATTCTTACACTGCCTACTGCAGTAAAAGCTGCAGATCTATATATCGATGGTATAGACCAGAGCATCTGTGTATCACAGCCACCCTTCAAGAGCCTATCGTGCTTATTGGTGAGCTTCACTGCTTAAGAAGTTGCTACATGAAATATGTGAGCTCAAGTTTGGGTGCTTCTTCTAACTAACTTGCAGAGACATCTTGACTTGTATTTCACCAGGTGCCCTGTACAACAGCTGAAGGGAAAGAGAGGGGAGGTGAAAGGTACTGAGTCCAGCCTTATACAGGAGGTAGTAGCTAGATTTTACCAGTGTCCTTGGAAGAATCTCCTGAACTGAAAGGAATACTGCATTTGCAGCCATAACAAGCTTTGCTGTGATCAAAGCCTCTCCACATTGCCATTATCAACTGACTGAAAGAAGCAATGTTTGCAGCAGCACTGGCACATGGTCCTTCTATCTTAGTTAAGATAAGAAGATCACCAATAAATTACTCAGTAAAACAGAAGGTACAAACTGTCACAGGCACAACTTCACAGAGTGATTTCACAGAGCTTGCTAAGGAGTTCTGACTGCATTTTAACAGTGGGTTTTAACAGGATGCAGGATGTGGCCTTTTTCTTTGACAAGCGTTATCTAGAGAAAAATAACCTTTCATTACCCGTAGTTTGTGCACGTGTATATTTATACACAAACAAGCACCAGTGGAGGAAACCACACAGTGTTCTCAGTTTTGCAGATCAGCTGTTTGACTTCATTGTGTGCCTATCTGCCCAGTAATCTGAGAGCACATAGCAACATAAGTGTTGCTGGGCCAAAAATAGTCTTGCCTTCAGCAAACTTTTCTCATATTAACCCTGAGCAAAAGCATGTGTAGGAAATGGTGTCTGTCAGATAACAGCTGCTAATTATCAGAAAATGGGTGAAAGCCTGATTGGCTTTCATTAGGAAAGTTAGGAAGTTAGGAAGTTTGTTGCTTAGAAGAATTGCTTGTATGTGTATTGTCTTTTTACAGTGTGTGGTCTCCATTATAGGTTATTTAAAAATTTCAGTAGTGCTTAAGGTGGTTAACAGAGCTATTTAAGGTAGAAGCTATCTTACAGTGAAAACCACTCTAAATTTCATTTGCCATTATCACACCCTATGCTGGGTTTTCTGCCTATAGAATTTCAAGAAAATGAAACAGCAAGAAAAATTCTGTTTCTGAGATTATGTTGAGAGCAGCATTCTTCTGGCCTGTAATCTGTATGAAGCTCTTTTGAATAAAATGCACAATGCATTTTGCAGTGTTTCTATGTATACATTTAATACAGGTACATACATATATGTGCATATATGTGCTGCCTGGAGGAGAGCAATGAAACAAAATGTGAAACTTCCACAGAATTCAGTGGAGTGTGAAGTCCTGACTACCAGGACTACTTACAGCTTCACTTGCTTTTATAGCCAAGTGTAAAGTGTACAGCAAGTGCCTACTGTCTACATATAGTGATTTTAAAGTTTCTCTTGAAGATAATGCAAATTAGCATATATAAGATGAATCACTTGTAACTTCTTACAAACTTAGATGGTTCAGTGTAAGTGATCCACCAGATGTCAAGCTGAAACACTCTCCTCTTAATTCCCTCAAATTCATTTACCTTTAAAGAAATACCCAGAGATATTTTTTTACAGGATTTCAATGAAATTCACCATGAAAACGAAGAAATCCTCTAGCAGAACAAGGCTTTTGAAAGGGATAGGACAGGATTACAGGTCCTTCAAAACGTGGAAATGAGAATGGAAATATAGGGAAAAGGCGAGAGAACTCAGTATATTTGCATTTAATATCTCACCAGTAGTAATCTCTAGGACTATCAGAAACAAGGCAGAAGCAGCTTTCTTTACCCTTGTTAAAGTTTCATTTCATCCTACCTGTAATACATGGGAATAAATCTACACATATGTAATTTCAGTTTAAGCAAATTTTCCCAACTTAAGTGTTTGACACAACTGGAATACAGCCTGGGATTAGTGAATAGAGGTGGAACAGCGTGCAGATTCAGTTATCCACTTCTTGGAATCCACTTTCTTGGGAAAGTTTCATTTTACAACACACCACTGGATATATCTACCTGGATATTTCAGGAAGGGTGGAAGCACCTCAATGGAAGAAGAAATGGGTTATTGGAGTAAACATACTTTTCAAGAGGACACCTATATGATTCCAGAGATGGGGAGCAGATGCAGAATATAGTTAGACTGAAAAAGATGTTCAGAAAGAAAAAAGAGGTGTCTTCCAGAAAATAAAGTTCTGTGTGAATCAGAAACAGTAGGAGTGCTACAATAATAGATGGCAAGAGGAAGCCATTGTGTTAAATGGCAAATAACAAATTATAGGTTTTTAAAACAGCACTGCATGTTCCCAGCTGCTATAGCTCTACTGAATTTCTAAGCTGCTGTAGTATGTATCTGAGCTGGTTTTGGCTGGGATAGAGTTAATTTTCTTTATAGTAGCTGGTATGGGGCTATGTTTTGGATCTGTGCTAAGAGCAGTGTTGATAACACAGGGATGGTTTAGCTGTTGCTGCGCAGCACTTACACAGAATCAAGGCCTTTTCTGCTTCTCACAGCATCCCACCAGTGCGTGGGCTGGGGGTGCACTAGAAGTTGGGAGGGGACACAGCCAGGACAGCTGACCCCAGCTGACCAAAGGGATATTCCACACCATATGATGTCATGCTCAACATATACAGCTTTGGGATGAAGAAGGAAGGGGGGAACATTTGGAGTGATGGTTTTTATCTCCCCAGGTAACTGTTGAGTGATGGAGATGGCTGAGCACCTGCATGACGATGGGAAGCAGCGAATGAATTCCTTGTTTTGCTTTGTGCATGTGCCTTTTGCTTTACCTGTTACCATCTCTATATGAACCCACGAGTTTTCTTACTTTTACTTTTATGATTCTCTCCCCTGTCCAACAAAGGGGATGAGTGAGTGGTTGTGTGAGGCTTAGTTGACAGCTTGGGTTATACCATGACAGTATCTTACTGATTATCCAGTTATTTTAGTAAGCATACATCACAGCAGTCTGAGTATTTAATTTGGGAACAGCAGAATAAACTTGTGGTTTACAGTAATCTGCAGAAAGGTACAAACAATGTGTCTTATATGACTGTACCTCAATCTGGTCTTTTCTACATGTCTGCCTGTATGTCAGCCATCAGTAAACACTGAGAGTTTTCAAATTTAGCACCATCATTTGTGTATCATCCACCAGTTCCCATTTTCTTCCTTCTATAGACCTACCTGCAAGCAGGTTGGTGGGGTTTGTTTGTTTTGTTGTCATTGTTTGGGTTTTTGTTTTGTTTGTTTGGTTTGTTTTGGTTTTGTTTTGTGTTTGGTTTTGGTTTGGTTTGGTTTTTTTTCCCTGACTTCAGAGGTGTTTTGTAGTTAGGGAGAAAATTATTGGTCTCAGGGTACCCAAATTGTTTCCCATACATGGGTTAGCACACCGATTGCTATTTTTTTTGTACATTCTACAACAATAATTTGAGAATGAAAATTTCAGTTTCTGTCTCAATGTGATATTTATTAAACATAGACATTCCACTTTCCATTTATTGCACTTCCAGAGACACATACACCTAGTGGATGTGTTTAGTGGACAAGTTTCTATCCTCACATGTCCTGGCCTCTGCTTTTCTTTTGTATAACAGCTATACACGTTTTGAATTGCACTTTAACTGGTACTCCAGATTAGAGACTTCAGTTTTACATTGCAACTCCTTAAAAACCCCTTTCTTTCACAGAAAATCAAGTGAGCACTTCTGTCATCCTCATATATTCACAAATATTTAAAGCAACATTTGTGATATTGATCTAATTAGATCATGAGATTCGTTACAGCTGACAGTTCTCAAAAATGAGAGATTATAGATTATTTTGGCTTTAGTGGTTACTTGTGTAGAAACCCAGTGATTTTTTGGTCTGTTTTGAAGCTGTGCATCCTACTTACAATTTTTCCTCTCTCTGGTTTGATAAACTAAAACTTCAGAATATAACATTAGGTAAGTCATCAGGAAGAGATTCTGACTGAGCAACTAAAGCCACTGCTGAAGGAGGCTGAGTGCATGTGTGGAGGACCTGTGCTTCTGGAGGACTGATTCAGGGAACTGGAAAAGGGGTATGAAAATGCTCATTTGTAGATCATGAAGGATATAACAGCTGAAAATCTGTGTCAGGTGAAGTACATCTGCAATGATGTATTGCTACATAGTATTTTGGCCTGCTTTCATTCATCCTTATAGAAACCATATTGCACAAAGGAAGGCATGTGTCAATTACAAAACTTTTTACATGGAGATGTTTTGAATCTATTTTGAGTCTAAGATTGTCACTGCACTCTACACAGAGCTGGTGATGTGAAGGCAATCTTGAGGTATGTAAGTGTAATATCATGGAGCAAATCCTAGGGAAGAGAAGTACTTCTCCCATGGTTCATTTGTTAGAAAGGGTAGGAAAGGATACTGTAAAGTCCCAGAGAAAGACCATTCATGAGTTCTTTATTTATGAAGACAAAACTGAATATAAAATATTGAAGAACAGACAAATTTCTACCTGTTTCTGTAAACAGGGAGAATGAGAAGCCAACAACTTAAAATTTTGACATCTGCAACCGTTTAATCAGATATTTGGCACTTTTCTTTTGCTGCTAAGCTTGGCAAAAATTATCTCAAGTGTCTTACATTTCCTCATAAATAATCTTGCTCTCTCACACTCTCTTCTTAAATTGCTTTCTCGTTGATTTTCATTGTGGAATTTGAAGTGCACTGATTTTCTCAGGTGTGTCTCCTGAATGTAGGTCAGCCATTTAGTGAACAGAAGTCAATACCATGTGGCTAAGGAACAATCATATGACTCCATTTAGCAGTAAGTGGTGCTTTTTTGGACAAAGAATTTGATATATTATTACAAATAGGGAACATCGTGATAAGTCCAGTGAGACTTACTCGCCCTGTGTAAGGTCATTCATCCAGCATTAGTATTCACAGCTGCATACACTGTAGTTAATGGGTTCCTCTTTACACATAATGCTGGTCTCTTGACACACAGAATCCCAATTTGGGGGGAAGAAATTGCTTTCTGACAGAATACAAACTTGAGAAGTTCATGTCTTTCTTCAAAACCATCTCAGCTATACATGCCTAACCTTCTTCATGATTACTTTATATTCAGTAACAGTCTTCATACCTTGGCATCCTACCAGATACATTTTGGGACTACTATAATGGTATGAAAATGCTTCCAAAATACTTTTCTGGTTTCCAAAAAAAATACATATTTCTCTCCTAGTATTTGAATTCATTCATTAAAACTCAACCAATAAAAACAAATATTTTACATAAACATGTAGGACTTAATATTTGGCTGCAGTGCTGAGAATATGAACAGTCTTTTAATGTGTATATATCAGAAATCACAGATACTGATTCTGCAGAGACATTCACGCACTAATCCCAGAGAAGGAAGGGAACCACACAAACATCTTGCAAGAAGAGGTCTTTAACAGAGTAATATGTATTTACAGGCTGAGCCAGAGGGGAAGTCCTTTTGTTAAATAATTGTCTCCCCTTAGACTTCCAGAAGCCTAGAAAGGTGTTTTTAATGCCATATACTGATACATCTAAGAGGAATAACCCATACCAATTACTTTTGGTCCTACAATGCCTGAGGGCTCCTCTGTGCTAGATGCTGTACAAACAGGGTAGGCAGTCCATGCCCTTAAGATCTTACCAGCTAAGTGATTACTGAAACTGGTGAAATTCCCAGCACAACTATGGTAGGTTGTTTGTGCTGCTGTAGTTACAGTGGTTTAACCAGGTACGTGACAGAGGAATGTTCCTCTGCAGCTGTGCCCCACATGTGCACAGAGTTGGCAGACAGAGCAAGAAGAGGCACAACACCAGAATGGCCACGATTGGAGGATGAGATCCCTGTGCTGCAATGGAGTTCTAAGTTTGGTTTGTTCCGTGTCAGGGAGGCCAAGGTTTGGTTAGGAAGGATGATAAACTAACGAGAAGGAAATCCTGAGAGCACTGAGGTCAAGTGGCTGCACTGGGTGAGGAGAAGGCAGGGAGAAGGGCAAGGGAGGATAGAGCTGAGGTGAAAAGATGGCAGCCATGAGTGAAATGTATTTAGGGAAAACGGGTAATTGGTAAACACTAGGCTGGTGCAGTTTCAAGGCAACAGGAGCTTTGTGATCAGCTTTGGAAATGAGAATAATAAACCTACTTTCCTAATTATTGTGATAAGATGCTTAAACAAAAAACTGCTTTTTCCAACTGTCTTCTCCCAGACAAGTTTTAACTTGGCAGACCAGGCTGAGACAGAGATATCCCCACTGTAAGCAGTACAAGAAGGGCACAGAAATTCTCTGAGAAAACACTGATCAAAGAGGTGTTGGCACACTCCTGGGAGACTTTGCTCTATTGAAGGGCAGGGAGAAAGGGAAGTCTGAATAGAGGAGAAGGTGGAAAAGGAACTTTGCAAAACTCAGGAGGGTCACGTGTATACTTGTGAACATGGCAAGTAGAAGCAGACTAAGTAGAAAATTAGTGCCAAGGTGTTCCAGTTAGTGATCATGGCTGGGTAGACTACTGGTAGGAGCCAGTACTGCTTTAACCGAGTTGCTGTTTGTTTGGCCATTAGGTTATTTGTCATCTCTAGGAAGATTCTTCTTCATTTGGCTGCATTCCGAGTCTGCTGTGGTACATGTGCTTGACCATCTGTAGGGCTACTCGCAAGGAGCACCTTCATATTATAATTGGCAGTCTAATCTACTAGCAATAGACAACAAATAAAAGCAGACCATATTATCCTACAATCAATCATTAGGTTTGTCTCTAGTGGGTGTGCAGAAAGATGAGAATAGGGATTATCTGGCCACTTAATTAGGACTCTTCACTTCTTCAGCCAGTCTCAGGCCATCAGTTCTTTTACCTTGGACTGGAGATGATTAAAGGTCATCTAGCAGAATATGGTAAGCAAAAAAGGGATCATTTATAACTGGAGCAACAAATGCCTGATTTCACCTCCATTTTATAAAAATTCTTAGGTTAGAAGTACATGAGAGTCAGAGGAGAGAGAACATGAGATACAATCTAGTTTCAGCCAGCTTTTAGAACCTCATCTGTTGTTTCATGAGTTTCTCATTGTATGAGACTAAGTGAGGAGATAAGGAGGGTATATTTTAGGTTGGAGGCACACGGTACATTATCAAGCATCATACACCAGTACAGACAGTGCTATATTCCACACTTGGACTCCCTTTTGCTTGTTTGAGTGCAGAAGGCAAAGCTGACCCTCATATCAAAATGCTCATCTCATGTTTTCAAATATAGCCACTATGTTTCCTTTTAATCTTCAGTGATATAAATACTGAATCAAACAATCTGCACTTGGCTGCCTGTCTGGACTTGCAGCATTTGTAAGCGTGCTACACTATCTGGCATAGGGTAAGGCAGAAGAATCTATATATGCATTGATTTCCACAGCCTTATCTTTAAACACCTTGTGTTCAGCATATGTGAAATGATTCAGAAGTATTCTGTGGTGCCCTCCTGTCTGTCACATTTTGTCACATTCAGATAGAGATAAAACAAAAACAAAACAAAACAGAAAACCTCAGGGCATTTTAAAAGAGCCACGAGTGATATCCTGGACCTTTTATCTATTTCATGAAAGACATTAGTGACTGATAATGATAGCCTGTCAGACAATACTGGAGCCAAAAATTAATCTTCACTTGTTAGCTATAAACCATTTACTGCAAGGATTCCTAAAGTTTGAATGATTGAAAAAATTCAACAGAGAAAAGGCCATTATCCTGTCACCTTGTTAAAATACGACTATGGTGGTGCTGTTCAAAAGTGTTTACGATGTCACAATGGAAATACAGGCAGTGCAAAGTTACAGTACTGCAGAGAGCTAGTTCACATAATGATGTCCATTGGGAATAGCTTTGTAAGAGTTGTACTCTTTCAAATTAATTTTCAAGGTTTTCAACTGAAAGAGAATAAATGGAATGTAAGACACAAGGCTGTTTTAAAGCTGAGATATGATCCTGAGTTAAGATCTGTGGTAACTTCGTTAGAGATGCCTCACTATTAGATTGTTTTTGATTACTTCCATAGGTAACAGAATGGGGAGAATTTGAAAAATTAAAACTAAATTGGATGTCATGATGTTACTAATCTAGTATTGCCTTATACTGCCTATTATCTTCCTGATTTTTGTCCTGTATTTATGTTTTCATTTGTTTCTATTGGCCTTTTCTTCAACCCTCAAGCGATCATGCAGTGAAGTGCGAATCATTTCCCTCATACTTTTAATCACAGTCTCCACAATCCTTTATTGGAAAAAAACCTTTTCAAGTAGGGGGAAAATAAATGCAGGCAAATAGAAGGCATATATAAGCCCTTGCTTCTTCATTTTCTCCATACAAGTCATAACTGGTGGGGAGGTTCTTGTTTTGGCTATGTTGCCAGTATGTTTACCTCCAGAAACCCACTACCATGGTAGAAAATCTGAGTAGTGGTTTCCACATTATAGATAACCAAACAGAGAGGATGGGAAAGCTCCTGAAGTCATAATGCAAAGGGGAGAATGGATGCAGTTTAGTTTAAACAGGATTTATTTAAGATTTAAGCAGATTTTTTTTTATTTTTTTTTTAATCCCTTAGGGAATTAAGATGCCATTTTAATGTCTATTTCCGGATATTTTACACATTGGTGCAATCACTTTCATATGACTTAAACATATGCACAGTTATTATTGTTTATTCCTCTGTCATCTCATACATTTTCATTCAGCTGCTCTTAATTTTGAACCCTCTTTGATGTATCTTGATTTAGGTCTTGCCAAACTGAGAAGTCTTAATCAAGAGAACAAATACTTCAAAAAGACTTTCTGGCATTAAGTCTTTCCCCCCTCCTCCCCCCTTCTCTCCCTCTTTTTTCTTTTTCCTTTTAACAGGAGAGGGAAAGAGGGTTGAGAGGATTAAAACATGGACCTTGATCATCACAATATGTGATCGTACAAAATATTGTACCACTTCCGACATTTCTTTGAAGCATGCCACTAAACCTGTTTGGTTCTTGATGAAGGTCATCACACGATTCATGGTGCTTTAGTTAGAAATTGTCTTCTTGTTAAGTACCACTGTCTTCTGAAGGGCTCTGTAACTTTCTTTATGATATACCATTGTACAAAATATGATATTAGACAGCCAGACTACTAGTTTTATTAATTTTGGTAAGTATAGTAGTAGCTGCTAAAGCGGTTACCACAGGAGCTCTCTGATAGTTACTCTACTTTGGACAGGGTCAGGTTCACTTTTGCAAAGCTCCTAGTCTGACCTGTGAGGACTGGCAAGTGGAGGGAGAGCATTCAGGGGAGTGAAATAACTGCTTCAGAATGGCACACAGATCAATGCGAAGTGAAAATTGCATTGGAAACATCATACTTCAGGTGGACCCTGGGTAGATTCTGGCTAAGGGAGGCCCCTCATCACTCACCTGTCTTTGGACTGCATATCCTTACGTCAGTGCTGCACTGCTTGGGCCAGGATTTCACAAGTATCACAGGGTGTCAGGGGTTGGAAGGGACCTTGGAGATCTTCGAATCCAACCCCCTTGCCAGAGCAGGATCATATAATCTAGTTTCTGTTTGAGTAGTTTTAGCTCCTTTTTTTCAAATCAGATTGTTTCTAATCTCTGTTTCTCTGTGAAAAACAGTGATCATATCTGAAGAACAATATCGTACTTGATATCAACTTGATGAGCAATACTTAACACATAGACTTACCAGCCTCAGTTAGGCATGAATTCAGTTAAGTTGTACTCCATTTCCAATTGTTTTGTACTTGGGATGAAATCCAATTGTCCCCTAGGTTACTTGTAGGCAATTTGCATTTAATTTTCTTATAGTGATGTGGTGTTTGCTAGGGAATTCAGTTAAATTGCATAGTGTTGATACTGTTCTAAGTTCTAAGCTACTTCCATTCAAAGTGAGGAACACCAGTGGCACAGTGAGCTCCATCTAAGGTAGTCCCTTACAGCCCTGTTTGTAGATATTGGAGCATCACTGACACGTGTAGGGTATGTTTTGTGTTTTCTAGAGATGTCTGAGGTAGATGAAATGACTGATTCTTTAGAAGTGCTTATTTCTTTCCCTGGTCAAAAAGGAGTCTATGTCACCAGCTATAGAGACAGGCATCTGCATTTTAGGCATGCTGTTATGGATGCCTGTTCACCCCATGAAGCCACACATCCAAAATTCACACTGTAATAAAATGGTCATAAGCAAGGTTTCACTCACTCGTGATGTGATCACAGAATGAATAATGGACTGTTTAAAATTAGCATAGTACACCGAACTGACAGCTCCTCTGGTGCAGCCACCACTTCTGATATTATTCTGGTCATCTACATAGTGAAGGAAGGACTGAAACTGGAACACTCTTGTCTTTTTCTGTAGACAGAGTTACATTTAGCCTCCAACTTCTGCACTAGGATGTAGTTTTTCTCAGCTTTGTGAGTAGTGTATGTCAGCAATCCTCCCTGGCTCTGTGTCATAAGTCTAGAGAGGACTTGGACTAAGGACAGTGCATTAGAGCCTTGGTGGTTAGGCGTAATGCATAACTTCTTTGGGTTTCTATTATTGTCCTCCTCTCAGGTCATCTTTGTAGCACATCAATTTTTCCTGTCCTGAAGTGCTGTCTCTTCCATGTCTCTTTTTGAGACTTCTGATCTCTCTTATTGATTTCTTAGATGTGTTGAAAGTTTCTTTTTCAAGTCATTGATACATTTCATCTCCCATGAATACTCCAGATTCCTGTCTGGCTTATTCAGTGTTTTCTCCCATATCCACAGTTTCCTGTTTCTAGCACGTGATGGAAAGAAGGTCACATATATAATAATTATTTCCTCTGACCTTAAGCTTGTGGCTTTGGTTTTCTCTGGATTTTGCTGTATCTTCCTTGTTTTTTTCTCACATTAAAGTTAACAATTTGTGCTTTCCACATTATTTGCAAATTTAAACATTCCTTCTTCTCATTATCATTTTTGGCTGTAAACATCCTGATATCTATTTGACATTGCAGTGCTATTCCAGATGGATGCTCAGTGTCACCATGTACCATACATGGTATGTTGTATGGTTTTAGTTTCCTGAGGTAACAGGGCATCAAACAACCCTTCACTTAAAGTTACTGGTATATCTCTGGGATATGTAATACTTACATCACATGAGAGCTGCCTGTTTTGAAGTATCACTAGTAACAGTCAGTCATGAAGGGACTAGTTGATCCTTTTTGCTTTAATGTTTGAATTAGAGGGAGTCAGGTGTTTCCTGAATCAGAAACAAGAATTTGCCCTTCATTTCCATTCCCATTAATCTAGTCTGGCTGAAAGTTTACAAAGCATGTGCTACCCAGACAGGGAGATTTAGAAGAGGACTCCTATCTCTTATGTCTTTGAGTAAAGAACTAGTAAGGTATTTTGAAACTGGTTTATTTTTGACAGTGTATATTTCCATAGTCTTTTACTACTCCATATCATTTTACTGTTTTACAGTTATATCTTAAAAAACTGACCTTAGGAAAATCCAGGAACTGCAGTGTTCATTACTGTTTCAAAAGAAAGCTCTTAAGGTAATTCAGAAGGTGATTGCAGCCCAGCAGTGAAAGCCCCATCCTACTTAAGGATCTCTTTGAAGGAGTCTAGTCAGGCTTGTACTCTGCACGCAGTGCTGGGGCAGGCTCTCTGTAGAAATGCAGTGATCAAAGTCAAACTGAACTGACTAGATTTTTTTCCATGACTGGCAGTATTTAATGTTAGGATAGTATCACATCATTCTGACAATCATTTCCCTTTTTTCAGCCTTAATGATCCCACTTCAGAATTTGCTGTCGCTGTCACTCATCTAGATGCAGCTTAGATAAATAGTTACTCTTCGGTGTAATTCAACAGCCGTCTTTCAAAACACCATATAAATCTAGAAAAAAGACATGAGATTAGACTTTCAGTATAAGCTTGTTACACAAATTACCCAAACCCTAACCTTGTAAAGGTTTAATGCAAAAATACAGTAAAAATTCTTAGTCAAGCCAGATTGAAGATCTCCAAGCACAGTGACTGGTCACTACATTTCTGTGGTTACCTTCTGGAGTCTGTCTCACACTATTCAGAGTTGTTATGGTGTGAGAAACTAACAGTACCAGGAAAAGAAACACCCTTTAATGTTTTGATTAAAAATTACTTGCTAAATTCCGAATCATGTTGCATGGTACAAACTTCTAAGATTAAATTACACAATGGAAAGTGCAGTCAAAACAAGATACCTGAAAAATATTACTCAAGGATTCATGATTTTTTATCACATACATTTGAAAAGAATGCACAGTACACACCGGTCAGGTTTAGTGACTCCAGCATGTACAGAGAGTGAATGGATTTAATAGTTCATGCCCAAGTTATTGGCAAACTGTTCGACTTACGTAAAAAAAATCACCTAGGTTATCTGTAGTTCTAGGCACTGAGTCACGCACTTGAGCAATGGATAATTTAAGCAAAATTTCTACATCAGGAGAACAACAAGGATGCTCAATTCCTGTTAATCTTGAAAGGTTATATTTATAAAGAAGGAGAATGGCTTATGCATTAAAAAAAGCTAGTTAAAAATTTTCCCAGAGTATGCTCCTGTAGGGAAATGCTATTACACTGAAAGTGAAACCTTGGATTGAGACATGTCCATTCCTAGATAAAATCTATTAAAATATGGCGTAAATTAGATTTTTGGTTTGAAATTAATGTAAAATATTAAAATCGATACCTAGCATTATAAGCACAGCATTAAAGAATGAAAACAAACAAAAAAAAACTAACTCAGGACAAAAGTTCTTGGCTTTATCAACTCCATTTGACAAGATTTTTATAACATTCATTATAAGGAAAATTCTGAATTTTAATCTTAAATTTTGCAACTGAAATGTGTTGCTAAGATAAAAGAAATACTGGTGGAATTATATTTCTCAGTTTTCACCATTAATATCTTGCCTTTCACGGCTGATGCCATATACCACTTACATTGTGGCTTGGTGAACTCTGGTTTTCATAGTTGAGTTTCCTTCCATACTTTACATAAAGTGCTAGACTCACCAGATTGCCCAAGGACTAGTCAGATGGGGAAGCTGGTCTTCATTTTTGAGCCAAAAAGTGAAACCTCCATTTTATGCTGAAGAAAAAGTATCAGGACTTCGTAAGAGGGAATAAACTGACACTGGCTGCCTTTGCCTTGGAGATAAACAAAACACATCCAGGAATGCTCTCTCCACCAGCTTTCTGGAATATTGAAATCCAAATTGACCAATGGCTTAAAACCAAAAGATACACTACTTCTGCATTTAAAAATATAAACATCGGCCATATCAATGTGTCACTGAAGAACAGAAGGAGAAGTTTCATGTGAAATGAATTCTCATGAGACTGCCAAAATGTTAATTCACTTCTGAAAGAAATGCTTGGAGTTTTACGGCTTTGGAGCAGGATCTTTTGTTATATACGAATAACAACAGAATAGTGACAACAACACTCATTGCTGCTCTTACTAAAACTAGTAGATGAGGATACTACTAGCACAACTGGAAAAAATTAGTACAGGAAACATACAAGCTGGTGTGAGAAAATTTCCTGACAAGTGAGAAATTGCAACTTATGGAATATTTCTTTAAGGGAAGTGGCAACAACTTCATTGCTTAAGATGTGTGCAGTGAAACAAGACAAGTTACTAAATAATAAAGTGTAAGAAAAAAATGTAGAAAAAGGAACTGAATAACCTTTAAAACCTTCCCATTGCTAAATTTTTCATTAGAAAAAAAATTTAGAAAAGGGTTAAGTTTTTATTTAGAAAAGTATTAAGGATAAAGGATTCTTAGAATTTTGAAGAACCCATGTAATTATTTTCAATGCATTCTTTCAAGTAAATCACATCTCCCTCCATGCTTCACTGAAGTTGCCTGCCCTGGCCTACACATCTCATAATGAGTATGGTCTTAACCTACTAACTGCTTTTTCTATGCTGTCATCACACACAGTGTGGCAACTTGGGAAATATATGTTGAGGCAGCTCTCTAATTAATAGCATCATAATTAAATTGATTCAGTTAAAAAAAAAAAAAAGAAAAGAAAAATATTTTTACGTTTAAATAGTCACATTCAGAAATATTTGTGCAGTCCTTCCCACAGAATTGATGTGATTATTGGGGTAGAAATGGTCGAGATTGCATTTACAGACTATATCACCTGGGGTCAGTCTAGCCAAGGCTATCTTGAGTCTTCTCGGCAATTCAGAATGAATTTTGTTCTCTCCTTCTTGTATCTGGGGTGACCAGCTCAGGCTTAGAAGGAAGTTAGTGGAGAAAAGGCTGGGAAAATCAGCAGATGTCAAGGGGGCTGGTCTAGGGAAATGGGGAGATAGGGAAGTTACAGCAAAGTGACAGATGTGAAAATGTCTAGAAAAGCTCTGTGAGTTTTCCAGGAGTCTGGTTTTGGGATGTGTGCAGGGAGGAAAGGGAAACCACTGGTCTAGTGTAAGTGATTTCTACTTCTGCCTGTTCCTCAAGAGCAGCAGGTGAGAGGGTGCAAGTGGGAGTCAGAAACCGCCTATTCCAGGTCATGTTTCTAAAGCAGTCACTCTCCTGGCTGGAGAAGCAAAAGTAGGAAGGGTGCTACTCTCACAAGCCTCCTGTATTGCTTTGGCCTAAAGCTAGTCCCACTTTTTTTGCTGCTGTGGTCTATTCTGGCAAAGCAAAACTATAAACCTAGCATAGCCCTAAACCTAGCACAACCAGCAAAGCCCATGGTGAGCTGGCATGTCATGTGTAGTTTATAGAGTAACAAAAACCTGGTAGCTTGTCTCAGAGTTTTAGTACTAGGTACAGTATGAGCATGGGGGAAGAGCAGACTACTTGTAGTCAAGATCCATAGTGAACACTAAGGAGTAGAACTTTGTCCTTAGAATTAAATTACCTGACATAATGCAGTTATTATGCAAATATTTAGCTCTTAGGGAATGATCTCATAAGATTACACATTTGAATTTTATTGTATTCTAATAGCTTTCTCAGTTGATTTGCAGAAAATAATTGTACTCCACCCTGCAGTACCATATACAAGGAAATAGTAGCTTTAATGAACAATGAGGACTGTCCTCTATGACCTTGTTTTGTAGAGGTGTGTTTAAAAATAGAGAAGACTTGAATTTTAACAGATGAATCTCCACAATTCTCTCAAACTTCTATTTTCAAATTCTATAAGTAAAATGCAAAGTGTAGTCTTTATTTCAGTTTATTCATGCAAGAAGCCCATCAGCTAGGATCCTCCTATAGCAATTCAGTATTTATTATTAGTTTTTATTGCATTTGACCTCAGTCAAACACAGCTGGGTGGGTCTTAGCCCTAAGTTATTAGACAGAACATACTGGATGAATAAGTAAGGTCCATTGTTCTAATTTTTTTTCAAGGTAACAATTTTTCATAACTTAATGCCTTTAAGGACTGAACTTAAAAGCCCATTACTGCTGTAAATATTCAACTCCTAAGTAATTTTTACACAAAGATGGGCAGCAAAGCCAAAGTAATCAGAAAAATGCTTTCTAGCTGGTACTTGGGCTCCAAAGGTTAATAGTCTCAACTTTTTTTAGATACAGGATGAAAGAGTATTGTTACTTGAATTGCATGTTTGCTAGTGCATAGGACAACTACCTGAATGAAAAAAGATCTGGAAGTGAAATCAGCTCACTTACTTTACTAGGAAATATCCCTGCTCGAGAGATCCAGTCTTGAGAAGCTGGCCAGTGAACCCCTCTTTCCCACCTGATTTGTTTCACCAAGCCGAGATAGTAGGTCCAAACCAGTGACAACCCATTTCTTCCTTTATCTTTAGCAGGTTTCTTGAGCTTTCCTCATCTACCTATGTTTGCCTGTCTATTTTTCACTTTAATTCCTGAAAGTATTGGATAGAATATAGGATGGGAGAAGTAGAAGGCTTTAAAATCTCTGTAGAAGTCATGAATATCTGTGTTCCCATATGTCTCTTCTGGCCTTATATATTATTTTTCTTATAAAAGCTTTTATGGAAGCAGTACCCCTTCTCTTGTACTGTCATCTGTCTCTGACCTATTTGACACACTTCACTAAAGGATTTGATCTCAGTAAAGTACTGAGATATTGCTGCTGGAGGCGACAGATATTTTATGAGTTCTAAATTCAGGAATATTATCACTAGCCATTGTACTAAACCAGAAAGCAGCTATTAAGCTTTCTATCTCTTAATGCAGTGTTTGAAGTCATATGCTGATATCCCTGGAATGGTGTCAGATTGAATCTCCTGGACCCTGAGCCACTGGTCTATTTTATTGGACAGCTTCTCTGCAGCTATTAGTGTGTTTCATGTACAGTGGTTGGTGTTCTGCACCCCGCTGCCTACCTCGGGCAATTGAATCTCAGCATTTTTGTGTTTGTGACCTAATGGTTTATTTTTATTTCTGCTTGCACTGCTGTAGTGATCTCTGACTTTTCTTAGAGTTTCTTTAGCTCTTAAAAGAAAACTGACCAACCAATAATTCACTGCTTTCCTGTTAAACTTTTGTCAAATTCACTTACTTGGTAAAGTTTAAAAATTGGAAACTTTACAGGGGATACAGGTAACTTGTGTGTGTATGTGGTAATATATACATATGTACGTATTGCCTTATACTCTCAATTGTAAAGCATTCACCTCTTAATAAAAGAAATAAATCTTAATGCTTTTATTGTTTATGGCAGGCTTTGAAGTTCAGAAGGGAGAGGACCTTGGGCTAGAGATGTGTCTTTACTTGCTTCTATGCAATTCCAGAGAACTTTAGCAGAGATATAAGCTGCTAGAAATCTGTTTGTTGCCTCATGCTTGCATTCTTCAGAGAAATGTTAAGAGCCTGCACTAAATAAGTGTGCATAAACATTTTAAGTAGCTGGATTAAAAAATACCACCAAAGGAAAAGCAGCAGCAGCCACCTGGAAACCACAGGCTGACAGCCTCAGGAAGATAACTAGAAGCAGATTAGTTTATGAAAATCTTTTTTCTGCCCCTCAGAAACCCAAATGAAAAGATTCAGTATTGGTTATAGCAGTCCGTTCCCATACTTTGAGACAGTAACTTTCCTTTGTTGCCAAATGTATAGGACAAAGGAGATACCTGCAATATTTTATGGACTACATAGGTGTGATCCTGTCTGCCTGAATCTTGTATTCATGGTGACCTGCAGTCCAGTCGAGGTCTAGACAGTAATCCATTCTGCCTGCCTCAGTGGACTGCCAACCCCTGTAGCCACCTAAATTTGCCAGGTCCCTGCCTCTTTCCCTTGGCACTTCATTGCACCTGTCCCTACGTGCTGTGACATGCATATTACAAAGATGGGAGTCAGTCTTCCTGCATGTGCCTTGCTGCAGTCCAGTGTAGATGGGCACACAAAGTCTTCCTAAGATCCCAGAGGAAGACTAAAGAAGATGTGTGGTCAGCAGTATAACAAACCACACAGTAGGAAGTGGTGGGAGTCCAGTTTATTGTGTAATGGTCTTGCCTATGGTTTTAACATTCAGACCGGAAGTCTGAGGTTAAAGGATTTAGCTGCTTTTCTGTCAAGGTGCAGCATTATCTTTATCAGCCCAAGGACTGTCCCACTAACTAGCATACAACTAAGATAATTTTTGTGTGTTTTCTGGCTGGCTGCAGGTTTTCTACATTTCTGGTTTCACTGTGGCTTGGTTTGTAAAGAAGAGATGATAATCTCTTTACATAAAAGTGGAAACAAAATGCCTTTATGTGGTGTCCATGGAGCAGCCTGTCACTAAGCCACTACTGTCAGGTATGGGAGATGATGTGTAAGCAGAGCAGGAGCTGGGGCAGAGGCCTCTTGCTTCCTGAGAGATTGACCTCATGTTGCCATATCTGGTAAGGGGTAAGTGGCACCCCCTGCTCTGTACCTCTTGGTGCTTCCATTCAGAATTAGTGTTTGCCACTTTCCTACCAGTCTACATATGATATGGTGAACTACACTGCCCTTTAGATATGCCTGATTAAGATGGGCTGGATATACTTTAGCAGGCCTCCAAAGGCATCTTTCTCTTTGCTGACCGAATATGGAACTTAAACAGATTGGTTAGATGAGTTGGATTGCATGCCTCATTTCACTTCGGGGATGTAATTCTGCCTGCCAAAATGAACTTGAATCAAAAGGAACTTCAAGTACTGTCAAGGAGGAAGTGAAACAATGACAAAGAGATAAGGCATCTTCGGGTATAATGTCAAAAAGTTAAACAATGTCAAGCAATTGACTGGGGAAATGTTAATTCTAGGTGCCAAGCAGAACTGCACAGGCTACTTGCAAAGGCTAAGGATCAAAATCAAACATTCATCAGTTAAAACTTTCACTTCAGAAAATCTGGAGAAAAGTGAGGGAGAGCTTGTGAGGCAGCAACTT
This sequence comes from Megaceryle maxima, assembly GCA_024605025.1. Lineage (NCBI taxonomy): Eukaryota > Metazoa > Chordata > Aves > Coraciiformes > Cerylidae > Megaceryle > Megaceryle maxima. Next base: position 119,929 of record JANHGN010006098.1, read on the forward strand.
CATATAGTAGAGGTGATCAAAACTGAGCTCTAACACAGTGGGTTGACAGCTAGGCTGGCCTCAAGAGCCATGAGGAATAGCAAACTGAATATGAGTACCAAGCCTGTGTGGCTTTTTTTGTTCCTACTTGTCATGTGCTTGCAGCAGTATTACTGATGAGTTTCTCCATAAGAAGCTGAGTTGTTTAAGTCAGCAGCTTGTAGTCACATCTATAGGTAGCGTTTTCTGAAAAGGGCAAGGGTCCATGGTGTGGGGAGAAGCAATAGATTTCCAGGTCACTGGTGGAAGTTGGGTTTGGGTAGTTGGTGGGATCTTGGAGCAGGGCAGTCCCAACTGGCTTGTGAGCTTACAAGGGGACTGTGTAGGTAGGTCCCAGCAGGTCACTGGTACACATGGAGATCTGGGAGTGACACTGGAGAGTGTGGAGAACTTAAGATGCATCAGAAGAGTGGCTCTAATTTCCAGATTTTCTCTGTGTGCTTGGCCACTGCTAGTCTGGGATGGAAAAAGGAAAATCAGTCAGCTGGGTAAAAAAAAGGAAGATTTCATCAGGAATTGTAATATATTCATCCAGAGATCCAGTCTAAAGTGCTGGTTGCCACAGTTAAAGATGTAAAGGAAACTTGGCCTGTCATCTCTCAAGGGTGTGCACAAAAGGAAGGGAAAGGCACAGTTCACCCCGAGCCCAGGATACCCACTGACATACTTAATCCTGTAAATGAAGTGGTGGAGGTGTCTGCTTGTAGGACAGAAAAACAGGTTTGCGTCTCTGATGGCAATATACATTGAGAAGATCACTGCATGCAGTACAATTTGTTCTACCTTCCAATTGAACAGAAAGGGCAAATTTAGGAAATTGTATTAAACCCCCCTCTGTTAACAGGGATGTTATTCAAGATTGCAAACAGAGGAAGTGAGAAGCTAGGAAATGTCAAAATAATCGCTTCCCCTGAAGCTGTAATCAACCCCTTGCATGTATGCATTATGAATTTTTTTAGTTACATAGCAGTGTGGTTTTGTCCACAGGATAATCACTACAATTCATAAGCAGCTGTTAACAAACAAAAAATAACTTCTATAAAAAGAGATAAGTTTAAAAAATGCATTCCAGCAGAGCTAGCTGGTCACTACCCAAAAGATTAGTATTAGCCTTCAAATAAAAAAAAATCTATACACACCAAGAAACTGTCGGGTTTAAAATAACCCACCTAGTTAAACAGAACAATAAAATGCAAATGTGTCCACATAGCCTTGTTACTGAAATATGTATTGCTTTGCTAAATAAAGCTGACATTCTGTGATATTGCAGAAGTGATTAAGGGCCTGCAGTGTATTCTTCCAGTGGAAAAAGCTATATATAAAGGAAAAGGAAAACAGAAGGACTTCCAGTTCATTTGGCCTTATTCATAGTTTATGTGATAAGTTACTATAAGCCCAGATGTTCCAGAGAACTGTGAGCTATTTAAGTCACCTTTAATGTTTTTCTTATTAGATAAGGTTGCTTCCAAAATGCCATAAACCAGAGATTTTTAACAGTTGTCCCAAGGGAGTATTTGTGTGCTCGTTGGTCACATGTTGCAGGCCCTTATTGCCAGCTGCTGAGATACTGTACAAGAAGTATATAAATATTGTCCAAATACCATTGCTCCTTGTAAACATCTCCAAATGAAAGGAGTCAAGGCTGTTGTCATTGAATGGTGAGAGCTGTGGAGAAAGGCAGAATGTAGTTCAGGAGGCAGCCAGTCTATTAACATGGGAGCCTCACCATCAAAGTCATTAATACTTTTTGTCTGGGTCTGTTAGCTGGATCAAAGAACAGTCTCTGGCACCATGGTCACAACTTTGTACCAGATTAAAACTTGGGCAGGCACACTTTTTTATTCCTCCTTCTTCTCATCCCTCTCTTCTCTTTTTCTCCTGTATAATGTTCCCTGTGCCAAGGAGCCTGGGGCCAGGCTGGGGACGCAGAGCAGCAAGAGCATGGCTAGAGACAGCAGTGTGCCAGGGTGGGCCCATCTGAGGTCAGAGGTGCGTGGCCTCCCAACAGCAGCAGTCCTCTATCAGAAACTGTCCTTTGTGCAAAGGTGGGAGTTTTCCTGGAGGAAGAAAAATACCCTATTTTCCTCCAGGAAAATGAAGACAACAGACTGATGCATCTATTTAGCTGATTTGAAAAGACATTGCCAAGAAGGGGAAAGCGAACACACAAATACCCCTTTCAGCAAGGTGTCCAGAAGGGCTCTAATTCCCAAACAGATTTTTTTTTTTTTTTTTTCAGAATTTTTCAGAACTTCTTGTTGGCCTTGTATGCCTTGCCCAGATGATCCTTTTTCCTCAAACATGACATTTTCAGGAGATAGAAATCACATTTTCCAGTCATCTTGTTTCCAGTCCTAGCTCTAACTGCTTCTGGCTAAGGCTCTGGAGTCTTTTATTAGGTGGAAGCTTAAGAAGTCATGGTGCAGCCCAAGAAGAGCTCAGCTCTGCTCGAGGACTCCAAAATGACCCAGCAATTAGGAATAACTCCATCTGATGGAATGGGGAGCAAGAAATGGTGTGAGTAGCCGGCAGACTGCTATGGGAGTCCCTGAGTCGGGATCTCTGACCTCACACCACTGTGCTGAGCTGACCAAAACCAGCCATCATCCTGTGTCTTGGGCCTTGCCATTGTGCCCTCTTTTATGGGACACTCTGGTTTTGCTCCAGCCTTGCACTACGCTGTCTCACTCTCTAACCTGTAGAAAACAACTCTCCCTGTTTTTTTGGTTAGGAGGCTGCAGTGGCACAGAAATGATGGAGGCATGAAAAGGGGGCATCTGGAGTTGGGAGGAGAGCGGGGCTGTTCTTGGACTGTCTCAAGCCATCCCTAATGTGCAGCTGGATGAGGTGGCTGAAATTGTTTGCTGCATGCTAAAGTAACAGTTGCACTCCTCCATGCTGCCCTTCTCTCCATGCTTCTCTCTTTCCTTCCTGCTGTCAGGGCTGCAACACCATCTCTCTCTCCTGCTCCTTACCTTCGTTTCTTGTTTCACCCCACGTGAGCCAGTTCAACTGACTAATCCAGCAGAAAGTGGGGGTTTTGTGAGTTAAGATCTGCTGTGTCTTTATATCAATTTTTAATCTTTCCTTTTAATTTTCACAGTTTTAAACATATAATATAAAAGCTAAACCTCACTGTTGAGATTTAGCACAAGACCTGGAGCAGTAGCCCAGGTGGAAAAGCTTTCAGGCATGAAGCCATTCTGTTGTTCAGGTCTCCCTGAACAACCCCTTTGTGACCCCACCACAACCTGAGTCTTTGTCTTTCTCCTAACCTTAACCCTAACTGTAGCCAAGGGCAAAGCTTTACATGAGGACCTCCAGACATGATCCTTTCTTTGCCCAAACCTTCAACAGATAATTATTTTGCAGTCCGCTTTCTCCAACTGGACTCTTGGGATTTGTCACAGGGGGAAGAGGCTGCCCCCTCCTTGCTCCAGCCTCCTTTCAGGTAGTCATTGAGAGCGATGTGGTTTCCCTCAGC
>JANHGN010006099.1:0-18540 GCA_024605025.1 Megaceryle maxima
AGTTCTAGCTGGGTTTTGGCACTTCTAATTATCTCCCTGGATAACCTCATGATATCTATCTCTGTAGTACTCCTGAGATGCCAACCCCTTCTCCCAAGGTCATAAACTCCCTTGTGTTTCCTGAGTTCCAGCCAAAGCTCTCTGTTCAGCCATGCTACTCTTCTCCCACAGCTCATCTTTCAGCACACAGGGATGACATTCTGCTGCACCTTTAAGAGTTCCTTCTTGAGGGATGTCCAGACTTCCTGGACTCCTTTTCCCTTGAAGGATGCCTCTCAAGGGACTCTGTCAGCTAGTCTCCTGATCAGACCAAGGTCTGTCCTCCAGAAGTCCAAGGCAGCAGTTCTGCTGAGAATTGAAAACTCAATTATTTTGTGATTACTATGCCAAAAATGGCCTCTAACCATCACATCACCCACAAGTCCTTCTGTGTTCACAAACAACACATCCTGCGGGGAGCCTTCCCTTGTTGGCTCACTCAACAACTGAGTTGTATACCACAGGGGAAAAAAAAAAAACAACCCACAGCATATGGTATCTTTTAGTTATTAAACAAGAAACCAACTATTTTAAGAGGTGATAAGCATCTGATGTGTCTTCTAGCAAAATATTTTTTCTTATGGATAAATTGAGTGATTTCTTGTGTTGTTCCTGTCTCTAACTTGTATTATGCTAATATTTTTTCCATATTATTCTAAGCTGGCAAAAACCCCAGAGGTCTATGAGAAGGCAAAAAATGGTGTGTGTAAAATTTCCATTACATAAGTTTCCTTAACTAGAATGCTGGGCATCTTATGTATTGCAAATGTGTTTAATTCACAATCTGTTTTAATGTTTTCATAGTCAAATATTTTAGTAAAATAAATATTTATATACAATAGACTTATTATTTATTAAAATATAGCTGGCACAAAATATGATGATGATTCATGCTATGGATTTTAGTAGTTCTTCATCCACCAAATTGTTACTGAGAATATCTTTTCATCATGAAAAATCATCCGAGGCAGAAGTTAAGTTACTGCAGATGGGTTGTGCTGCAATATTTAAAATTGTTCATAAGAGAGAAGCTCAAGTCAGAAGGAAATATAGGAATCTTTTAGCTGTTACATGAATCTTCTCAGACATACTCTCTCCTCACACACAGTCTAACTAACCCTTAGTGACAGCTGTGTTTGTCCCCGGTGAAGAGACATCAGTCTGTGCATACCAGATTCTGTTGTGATTTGTCATAATAGTCCATCAGAGATGTCTTTTTAGAAAGAACAGTACACAAATGACTGTTATACACAATACAGAAGATAATACCAAACATATAGGTCCAGAGTACAGAAGATAATTTGTAAATATGACAGAGATACCTCTGTGACTATCCTGACAACAGAAATCATCATGCTAAAAATGGCTACTAAAACTGTAGAGAACTTCTACAGTAACTTGTAGAGAACTTCTTAAGTATCTTATGCAGAAAATAATACAATTCGTAGGAGGGTCACAGAAGTATTCCACAACTGACTTGATCAACCTCTCACTGCCAACTAATGATGAATGAGTGCAGTTTAGGAACAAATTAGTACGCAGCTTAATGATCCACATCTCCCAATCTGAATGAATAATGAGATAAGAGGGGCACATGCTGACTTAAATCTAGTAAGCTAAGGACAGGGTCTCAGGATGGGCTTACTGTCAGTAGCAAGGCAATGGTGTTCTATGCTACTACTTATTTCTTTTTCCATTACTGTATGTGATATGTATAGTTGTGCTTGAGTTTACAGAATAGTTTATACATATGTAAGGCATTTTAAAATGTGTGTTGTGGTATGTTTTTCCACAGACTATGAACTCTGTGAAGCCAAGTACAAACTCATAGATGTCTTTTATTGCAGCAAATATTTCATGGCAGAATGACAGCTGAGGAAAAATGTATTGAGAATATATGTGGACAAGTTTTATCTGTGATTAAGTTAAACAGATTTTTTTATCATAAGAAAAAAAAAATAAATAAGAGTCATGCTAATAACTGACAGTTCTGCCTGGAAGGATGTTAGTAACAAGTACTTTTTAAAGGCCTGTTACATTCCCCTTGGCTTGTTTTGACTCTTACTATGAAAACTTGTCCGTCTCTGTTCAGCCCCACTACTTTTGTTCATTATGAGTGATTTTGGTGGTTTTGTTATTAGGGTTTTGGGCAGATTAATTTGTAGTCATATAATTCACTGAGTTAAGGAGTAGTTTGGATTAAAAATAATCCAGCAAGAAGAAAAGGAAAAAAAAAAATCCAGAGGTTAATTTTCCAATCAACTTTAATGTGTAGAGAAGATTTTCTTTGGCACAGTTGAAATGATCACTACTAGGGGGAAGGAGTGGCTGAAGACTACATATACCACCACTGCTGCTGGAAACTGTACTTATTAATATACTGTCTTAAAAGGTGGATGGTTGTTGTGGTAATCAGTGCACAGTAGAAACCAATACAGTTGAACCAAGTATAATCCTTTTTTTCTCTGTGTGTGAGATCACAGTAAGGAGAAGACAAGTTAATTTCTAGTTAAATAGAGGACAAATTTAAACTTACAGTTCAGATGAAGAGGATTCATAGATTGACTATTCTTTAGTCTAACATCTATTCTGTATCTGTTAAGATTAAAAGGAAGAGACTTCATCTTCTCTAAGTCCAAGTTATTTCTGTTTATTCCCATAGGATGATTACCCTATGTCCCTGCTCTGCTTTTGTATTTGCCCTCCTTTGGATTCTGAGGAAAAAGTTTTGTGGTAACATTTGCATCACAAAACCTTCTCTCAGAAGCTTTTGCACCATTTAACAGCAAAAGTACTTTTGAAATATTTAACTGAATGCTTGGAGGTCAAATTGTAGAATTTTACCAGAAATCCAGGAGATACACAACTCTTGTAATATTGTACTGCTATTATATAAGTAATATACTTAAGTAGTATAAGCTGCTGCACTTGATCAGGAAAAAAACCCTTATAGCCTGGCATCCTGTCTCCACTAAGAGGCATTATTTGCTCCTTGCAGAAGAGCATAAAAGGACATTTTCCTCACAGCTCACTCCCACTTTAGTGGTGAGTAATGACAGCAACTCTTGGTCTGGAGAGCAATCTTACTTACGCTGTGTTTTTAATGTACGGTGTGTGTTTGTCCATGAGAAATGCAGAAGTTTGAAAGTCATTAATAGGCTGAAAACAAACAAACAAACAAACAAAAGATCTAAATCTCCACATCAAAGACTTCCAGGTTTCCCCTATTTGCAGGCAAGGGTAACAGAAATGCTTTTTTCTGTCTGGTAAACAGCCATGTAATGTAATGAACATGTGAAAAGCTCTCAGCAGAGGACATTCATCCTACCTCACCTAATTTACAATCTGTCCAATATCTAGGACAAAGTGCTTTGGTAAAAAATTTAAGTAAATAAACTATGTTCCATAATGGTTGCATATCAGTAAATACATGTATAGAGTGAAGGGATTTTGGACTGAGAGACAGAGAGACTGAAAAACACAAGGGTTCATATAGCTCATCAACTGCATATGAGAAAGCATCATGATGCCAGGTCCAAGAAAGCTAATATGATCTATGTAAGTCTATGTAAGAGTCTGATATATAGAAGACACATGCAAAGACTTTTAGAAGGGAAAGCAACAATTTAGGGTTTGGGTAGTCACACTGCATTTACTCTCAAGAAGTAAAAAAAAAAAAAAAAAAAAAAAAAAATTCAATTTACCTTGTGATATTGCTGACAATGTACGACTACTTTTTGAATAGTATTCTGTTGATTGTGCATTAAAATTCCTGTTCTCTGTAATTCATATCACATTTTAGTATGATTCCTTTAATCAAAAAGCCTAAAAGGATAAGAATTTTTGTGTAATGTTTGTCTGAAGCAAACGAGTAGTGGTCTAAGCCTAAGAAGTTTTATAAAACTTCACAGTTTTATAAAATTTAAAATGTCAGATTAGTTCCACTTTGGGCAGTGATATCTCCCTGTTTTAATGTTGTGCTAGGCTGAATACTCCTATCCAGTACCAAGCTGAGTCCAGATGCAGCTTTTTGTTATCCAGTTTTTGAGAACGTCATCAAAACATGAGCACTGATCCATCCAAAATGGCCTCCAGTGCTACAAGAACATCTCTATGGATACTCTGAGACATGAAACTCTGTTAAGTGTTCAGCAACTGCATCATACAAAACTAAGACAACAATGAACTTATTTTCCCATAACCTATTTTGCTTTGCTGTGCCACAAAACTGAGTATCTAAACCTTACTATTCCCTTAGAAGCAGAAAAAGGATTCTTAGAATTTCTCTCCTGTCATTTAGCTGCATTTTTACATGGAAAATTAATCAGTCTAAAGATTTCTTTCCCTTGGCATCTGTACAAATCATTGGTGGATTAATTATAACATGAATTAATTAATTAAATGTACTTTAGGTTCATGGTATTGTAAATCAGTAGTTTGAGGAGGAGAAATCAGTACTCTGTGTAATTTGCATTTAGTAATTAGGTCCTTTGTCCCAGAGTTATCAAGATTTTGTTACAAAAACAAATGAACAGAGTACTTATACTGACCTTTCTTAAATTTCTTGAAATATTAATACACCCTTTAATGGTGGTTACATGCTTCTTATGGTAGTTCTTTTTGACAGACATTCATTGAATAAGATTCATATTACTGTACCTAAAAAGTAATAAATTACTTAATATGCAACCAATGTATTGTTTCAGTGGATACATTCAAGAAACTAGATAGGTTACTATAGTACTATAGTATATTCAGATTTGGTGCACTGACAGTTTCCTTTTTTATTAAGATTAAACAACTTTTGATGTAAATGAAAATGCATTATGCAGGACATTGTGATTTAGTCCATGTTTGATTCAGGTTTTTTATACTGCATTATTTTACAAACTTCCAAATACCGAATGCAATATCAAATTGAGGATCAGCCTACATCCAGAAAAGGGAAGGTGCTAATTTACTTTTTTAGAAAAGCAGAATGAAATACCAACTCAGCAATAATATACTAGTCTTAATTTTGGCAGATGCTTTCTGGGAAGCATGGCTGCATTTGTCTTCATTACATGCTATGTAAATTTACTGTATGTACAATTCTGTTTTAAACTTTAAACTAAAACTTTACAAAATTCCTATGTTAACAACTCTGTTTGTGCTAATTATTTGTTCCTTCACATTGTTAATCATTATTACTGTGCATGTATTATATACACAAGGCTGTTAGACTTCAACTGTTAGACCTGTTATCCTAAATTTGCTGTGAGTGTACAATACCACAGAGCTGATGCACCGTTGTCACAGAAATCGAGTTGCTCAGGCCCAAGAGCTCTTTGACGAGAGAAACTGGAACAAAAGCAGACATCTTCCTCCCTCTCTGTCTTTCCTTTCCTTTTCTGATACTTTCGTACTGTTTGTCCCTGTCACCCCAAAAGGGAACCTCCTCTGTGCTCCTTACTGCTTCTGTTGGCTTTGGTACCACAACTACCCTTCATGGATATTCCATACCTTTGGATATTCCATACCTTCAAGATGTTCTGCCCATTTGCAGGCCCTTGTGCTTATTTTGTTGGCTTTTTGTTTGTTTCTTAGTTTGTTGGTGTTTTTTTGTTTGTTTGATTGTTGTTTTTTGTTTGTTTTGTTTAGTTTTGTTTTACCTTTTATTACTTCGTTGCCTCCTGTGTTCAACTACACATTTTTGTCACTTTGGTGGTCACATTGCTCACATACTTAACACATATTTACACAATATGCTGAAGTCATAACAGTGTTAAAATCTGGTTTTCAGAAATAACCGTATTTTAAGTATGTGCGTCTGAGGTCTGAAAATCCAAGTACCAAGAGTATGACAATAGTATTTTTATATGGTATAGTGAGATTACATTTAGTTTTAAATGAATCTTGAGAAATACTTTCTATGTGTTGAATGAGAACTTTCAAAGGGTTTCCAAGCTCTTTGGTAAATTTATGTTACAAGTTCTCAAACTGTGATCCATGTTTGAAGCTCTGAGATCAAGAAGGGTATTTATTGATTATCCATTGAGATATTGGTCACAGAGCTCTAGCTCCACTTACTTACTTTCAACTGCTAAAATACATTGCAATCATAGAATCATATAATCATTTATGTTGCAAAAAGATTTGTAAAGATAATGGAGTCCAACCATTAACCTAACACTGCCAAGTCCACCACTGAACCCTAAGTGCCACATCTGCATGTCTTCTAAATACCTCCAGGAATGGTGACTCAACCATTTCCTTGGGCAGCTGGTTCATGTCAGTATATGTTAAATAATCCCTCTTGATTAGCTGCTGTGCCTTCTTGGATTATGCTGTATGAGTATGTTTAGACAATGCTTCCTGTTAAAAGTTTTTCATAATATGGTAAGGTTTCTGTAACAATACTCTATTTTTTGATGCACAGCAAAAAAGAGGTTTTCTGGATACAAGTCACATCTGAGACACAAAAAAGATGTTAAACAGATCAAACCAATTGTATAATTCTAGTTCTGTTCCTCTTTTAATAATTGCCTGGTTTCTATGCAATACTCAGAATCATCATGGAATCACAGAATGGCTTAGGTTGGAAGGGACCTCAGAGATCGTCTAATCCAGTCTCCCTGCCATAGGCAGAAACGCCTCTCAACTAGACTAGTTTGCTCAAGGCCTCATACAACCTGGCCTTGAACACCTCCAGGGAGGGGGCATCCACAACCCCTTTGGGCAATCTATTCCAGAGTCTCACCACCCTCATGCTAAAGAAGGTGCATCTAAAGTTCCAATCTAAACCTATTTTCCCTCAGTTTAAAACCATTTCCGCTCATCCTAACGCTGGACACTCTTGTGAAGTGTCCCGCTGCAGCCTTCCTGTAGGATCCCTTCAGATATTGGAAGGCAGTTATAAGGTCGCCCCAGAATCTTCTCCAGGCTGAACAATCCCAGCTCCCTCAGCCTATAGCACCTATAGCCTATATATAGAGAACCTATAGCCTATAGCTCCCTCGTGGCAGAGGTGCTCCAGCTCCTGGATTATCTTTGTGGCCCTCTTCTGGACTTGTTCCAACAGACCTATGTCCCTCTTATGGTGGGGACACCAGGACTGGATGCAGTATTTGAGGTGGGGTCTCACAAGTGCAGTGTAAAGGGGGAGAATCACCTCTCTTGACCTGCTGGCCACACTCCTCTTGATGCATCCTAGGATACAGTTGGCCTTCTGAGTTGCATGAACTCACTGCCAGTTCATGTTGAGCTTCTTGTCAATCAACACCCCAAGTCCTTCTCTTCAGAGCTACTCTCAACCCACTCTGTACACAGTCTGTAATTGTGCCTGGGATTGTCCCAGCCCAGATGCAGGACCTTGAACTTTGACATGTTGAATGTAATGCAGTTTGCACTGGCCCATTTCTCAAAGCCTATCAAGGTCCCTTTGTATGGCATCCCTTCCCTCAAGTGAGTCCATTGGACCACACAACTTGGTGTACTTGTCAAACTTGCTGAGGGTGCACTCAATGCCAATGTCCATGTCCTCGACAAAGATGTTGAACAGCACTGGACCCAGAACACATCCCTGAGGAACTCCACTTGTCTCTGATCTTCACCTGGACATCAAGCCATTGATCACAACTCTTTGAGTGTGACCTTCTAGCCAGTTCTTTATCCACCGGGTGGTTCATCCATCAAGTCCATGTCTCTCCATCTTAGAGACAAGGACATCATGTGGGATAGTGTCAAATGCTTTGCACAAGTCCAGGTAGATCACATCAATTGCTCTTCCCATATCAACCAGAGCTGTAACTCTGTTTTAGAAGGCCACCAAACTAGTCAGTCATGATTTCCCCTTAGTGAAGCCATGGTGGCTGTCACTGTTCACCTCATTATTTGTCATGTGCCTTAGTACAGATGCCAGGAGGATCTGCTCCATGATTTTAGCTGGCACAGAGGTGCAGCTGATTGGTCTGTAGTTCCCTGGGTTTTCTTTGCTTCCCTTTTAAAAAATGGGGGTTATGTTTCCCCTTTTCCAATCTGTGGGAACTTTGCCAGACTGCCATGACTTCTCAAATATGATGGCTAGTGGTCTAGCAACTTCATCTGCCAGTTCCTTCAGGACCTATGGATATATCTCATCAGGTCCCATGGACTTGTGCACCTTCAGGTCCTCTAGGTGTTCCCGGACCTGATCTGCTCCTACCCTGGGTGATTCTTCACTCTTCCAGACCCAACCAATGCCCTCTGTGACTTGGGTGGTTTGGCTCAAGTGGTTATCAGTGAAGATTGAAGCAAAAAAGTCATTGAATACTTCAGCCTTCTCCATATCCCCAGTAAGCAGGTCACCTGCATCCCTCCAGAGAAGCCCCACATACTGTCTTGTTTTTCTTTTCTCTCTGACATACCTGCAGAATCCTTTTCTGTCAATGTCCATGGACAGGTTTGACTCCATCAGGGCTTTAACTTTTCTAACCTGGATTCTGGTTTCACGAACAATCTCCATGTACTCATGCCAGGTTACCTGTCCTTGCTTCCACCTTTTATGAATTCACCTTTTGTGTTTGATTTTGACCAGGAGTTCCTTGTTCATCCATATAGACCTCCTGGCACCTTTGCCTGATTTCTTCTTTTTAGGGATGCAGTGCCTTTGAGCTTGGAGGAGATGATCCTTGAAAGTCAATCAGCTTTCCTGGGCTCCCAATTCTTCCAGTGCTTTGTCCCATATTATACCACCAAGGAGGCTCCTGTAGAGGCCAGAGTTAGCTCTTCTGAATTTGAGGGTTTCAAGCTTGCCAAGCACCTCCTTCTTTGCTGCCTTTAGGAGGCAGCACCATCTCATGGTCACTGCAGCCAAGGCTGACCATGAGCTTAACATTGGTCACCAGCCCCTCCCTTTTGGTGAGAAAAAGGTCTAGCATGGCATCTCTCCCTGTTGGTTCCTCTATTGCCTGGGGGAGGAAGTTATTATCGATGCATTTCAGGAATCTTCTGGATTGCTTATGCCCTGCTGTGTTGTGTCTCCAATTGATACCAGGGTGATTAAAGTCCCCCATGAGGACTAGGGCTTGTGAATGAGCAACAACTCCTGTCTGTGAAAGGCCTTATCCACTTGGTCAGGTGATATGTAGCAGACTTCCACTTTAATGTCTCCTTTCAGTCCTTTCGCCCTGGCCCATAGGCACTCATTTTTTTCATCATCACTCACCAGGTGGAACTCCATGCATTCTAGTTGACATAGAGGGCACCACCCCGCCTCATCACCCCTGCCTGTCCTTCCTGAAGAGCTTATGCCCTTCTAATCCAACACTACAGTTACAGGACTCATTCCACCATGTCTCTGTGATGCCAATCGGATTGTAGTGCTGCAGGCATGCAAGGATCTCCAGCTTCTCTTGTTTGCTGTCCATGCTGCAGGCTCTCACATAAAGGCATTTGAGCTGGGCCCCTGATGAAGTACCTGGAGTCCTGACTTACTGTCTGATATAGCCTTCAGTTTCCCCTGTTCATTGCCCATGCCATGTGTATTGGTATTCTCTCTGTATAGCCCCGTTTTGTCCCCATCCCCCTTTAAATATAGTTTAAAGACCTTTCAATCAGCCCTGCTAGTTCTTGCCCCAGGATTCTTTTTCCCCTTTGAGACAGGCATTTCCTATCTTCAGCCAGCAGGCCTGGGGTCTTGTAAAGTAGCCCATGATCAAAGAACCCAAAATCCTGCTGATGACGCCATTCATGTAGCCAGGCATTAATCTGCTGGCTTTTCCTGTTCATACCCTCATCAAACATAGCTAATGGTGAGATAGAAACAAATGCTACTTGCACTCCCAATTCCTTCATCATTTGTCCCAGGGCCCTGAAGTCTTTCTTCATTTATCTCAGGTTTCCTGTTGAGATTTCAACATTGCCTTCTTGGAAAATAATTAATGGGTAGTAGTCAGATGGATGGACTAGGGTAGGAACATTTCTCAGTATGTCCTTAACCCTGGCCCCAGGAAGGCAACATACTTCCCTGAGATCTGCATATAGGACCTTCTACACCCCTCAGAAGTGAGTCCCCAACAACAAGGACCCGTCTTTTTTTCTGAACTACAGATGTTTTGATCTTAGGCTTGCTCCATCTCTGTGAATCATGCAAACTAGGCAAGCTGTTGTGACTTCCCTTGCAGAACATCATTCTTGTTGATACCTGGTTCACCCAGAGCAGCGAATCTATTTTGCAGGGGCACCTGGGGAGGTTCAGTGGCTACTTGGAGTGCTATGCCTACCATCTCTGCCAGGGATTTGTCTCCAATGTTCCCTGCCTTCTAAGCTGTCCCATTCAACAAGATGGTGAGAGGATAGGAAGCCCTCAGTGTCCTGATTTCTGTGTGGCTGTTGGGGCTGTTTCAGGGAAGGTAGAGTCTGACCCCACCAGTCCAATTCCCTCTTACACTCCCTAATAGTCTTCAACCTTTCAGTCTTCTCTTTCAGGTCTGCCACAAGGCTGAGTAGGTCATTTATCTGCTTGCACTGAACACAGGTGTTGTCTCTTGCAAGGGCAGGGTTCTGTCCCTCCCTGCAGCCGGGGGCCTGGACACCTACCTGTTTGTGTGAGACCTCTGTCTGGGTCACCACATTTCTTTTGGCAACAGCTTTTGCCAATGTTGCAACCACCTGCCCAAGTGACTAAATGTGCGAACTCCCAAGACATGGCCAGATGACTCACAACAGCTCCCTTTCTCATCCTTGGTGGGTGATGCTCCTGAGGCGTTGAAATACCCCGCTGAGGCTGTGGCTCCACCCACACCTCACCTGCCTCTCTTGCAAGAGCTGCCATTTTGGTGAGGAAGATCACCCTGCTGGCCACAAAGAACCCAGTTTCAGGTAAAAAAAGCCCAGTGTGCTGAGTTCTGCTGCTCTGCGTGGACGGTTCGGCTATGAGGGCTGATCTCAGTGACTGATCAAAGACTTCAAAAGAAAGAAAACATTCTTATTATATAATGTTATATTTAGAGAAGTATTCCTTTTTTTGCAAGTAATCACCTGTGTCTGATTATCCTTCATGTCTGCTATCTGGGTAAATTTACAAGAGTGATAGTGGCATTCTCTAATCTGACCTTCATTGAAATCGCACTTCCTAAATTGTCTCCGGTGTCACTTCAAGAGTTAATTGGAGAACAGAGAGACCATATTCAGCCCAGCAATTAACTATTACTAATTCTGTCAAAATTTCTTTCAAAATAGCTAAGCTTAAGAAAAATATTCTGGTTATTCTATTTCCAGTACGGTTATGAAAATTTGTCATTACAAAGTCCTTGGAAGTTTGCTCTTATGTATATTGTATCTTCTGTTAGGGTTATTAACCCTTGACAGCTCACTGCTGCAATACTTCCAAGTTCTATATATAAAAATTGATATCCCCTCTTCACCTTCCAGCAACAGCAAAAAGTGATTTTATAAGACATTAGCATAATGGAACCTTTTCAATAAAATGATAAATTGAGCCCATTTCAGAAAACAGAACACACACTTGATAATTTATTGCAGTCAGTGCTATGCTGGAGACCTCATTCATATCATATGCTTTTAACACTGATGAGAATGGTGCCATTTTCCCATACCTTGCATGTCTGTGAAATTCATTTGAGAGGAGAAATGTTCTTTATTCTAATACAGCCAAAAGTACTTCTGGGAATGCTCATCTTTACATGACATAATTATCTCTTATGAATGTGTCTAATTACTTTATTGTTTTTAAAGGCCCTTTCATGTTAATAGAAGCTAGTAACATTTGCTAACTCCCCTGAAGGGCTGGAAACACTGTTGTGTCCTTGGAATGTATTTTGATTGTTTATGGGTGACAGCATGGATGGACTTTCTCCTGCAACGCATAACTCACATCTTTATGCCACCAGCTGGAGGTGGCTTTGTAGATGGAAGGTGTTCTGTATTAATCAAACAAAACTATACATGTTATGCTTTCCAAAATAATTGTTGGTATGAATTAATTACTGATGCCACTGGGAAAAATAGGAAAGTAATGCTTAGGACTGCATGGTCTCTGTTATGAGCTCTTAACCACTTGAAATGACGTGAGACATAGTCTTCTCTCACATCCTTGAGATTCATTAATGTCATAAGGACCTTTGTGCACACAGCAAGGACATTGGGAGAACAGGCCTATTAGAAAGGCTTGATCTGCAGAAAGTAATTACATGGAACAGATAGTTTAATAAATTCCATTGATACTAGAAGATAAAATATAGCTGTACAAAAGACGTCTTCCTCTCTATAAAGATAAATAGCTTCAACGGGACTAAATTTGAACTTCTGTGGAAGAAAAAGATTGTTGCATTTGGCAGGGAAAGAGAGATTCTATGGTGGGTTTGTTTTGTTTTGTTTTGTTTTTATAAGAAAAGAATGGTGTGGTAAGAATATGGATAGTCAGTTCAATAGATCTAATTCAAATTCACAGAAAACCAGAATTAAAGTCAGTGCATGCTCTTGCATTTCTGTGCCAAAAGTCTTTAGAATTTTGTTATCAGCTGTTTTGGTAAAGGTTTCACATTTCCACAGCTACCTGGGTAATTATTGTTAGAGATGCCAAGGTAGTGGCCTTTGTGTCCATTCGGGCTTCTCTTCAAAGACTGCCAGCAAGGATTTCGGTTGTTTTGTTCATCTTTTGTACCTCTATATTTTTTTGTTTATTTTTTGTATTTTGTTTGTTTGTTTCATTCTCTTTCAGAGGATATGTAACTAGAATGTAGTGGGTTTTTTCCCTGCTCTGAGGTATATTGAACCTTTTGCTAAAACTTTCTTAATCCTTACACAGTTTTCATAAGACAACACTGCCTACATTATGCCCAGCAACTAAGATTTTATCCAATGGAAACAGAATGAAGGTCCATGCTGTGCAAACAACCATTGTCCTTTGTAATTATTAAATATTTGCTACAAGCTTCTGGAACATTGATATTCTGTGGGATCTATTGGCACTGGGCAGAAAGCTGAATTTAGGTAGGATTACAGCATTTGTGATCAAATTACCAAACAAAGGAAAATAAATTAAGAAAATGTCTTCTTTGATCTGCCTTTCATTTATGAGAAAGAATGATACTGTGGAAACTGTCTGGAATATTTCTGAGCTGGATTATATGGCACCATTTTTAGTACAATGAATCAGTTTCCTTGGTGAGGTAACCAGGATCTGGAAGTCCCTATTTAATGGTTAACCTTAAGATTCAAAACTAACAATTTTGAATGCTAGTGCAAAAAAGAAAATCTATCTTTGTATTCACTGATACACCTGAAGCTGTATCTTATGAGCTTATCTGTACTGTTGGCATCAATGTGGGTTTTCAGTCTTAGGTCTTTGACCTTGAGAACATATCACATTCTGATTTAGCAGTTATATCAAACTGCTGCCATAAATGGTATTTGCAGATGAATGATTCAGATTTACTTTTGATAGTCCATCTACCTGCAACAATTTCTGCATTTCTGGAGTAGAGTTTCTGTAACTAGATTTACACTTAAAATGCAAACCCATCTGGTATATATTTATAATTTTAAAAAATATATATGTTCATATATTTTAACTATCCATCCACTCCACAAAACAAGGATTGAAATATCAAGGGTGACAGCTGAATTTTGGAGCCAAGTGTCCCAGGGGACCCTAAAAGCCAACTTGTCATGGATGAAGTGATGCACTTTACTCATAAGAGAAAAGTAGCAATATGCTTCTTGATACAAACTAGTAATTTGACTAAGTTCAATGGTAAATGCAACAGTGGTTTAACAAGATTTGATGGCAAGGTACACTTGATTATTTACTGTATAGAGGAGAGGGTCAGACAAAAATGACAGGGAGGCCCTCCTGTTGAGTCATGAGGTTCAGAAATTAGCTTCTTGTGTTCCAAACTCTTCTCAGAGATGAGTTTAGGTGTAACTGGATCCAGACTTAGTCACAGACTTGGTCAGTGGTTTATGTCTAAAGGTACTTTATGTCTAAAGGAGTACAATCAATCCTTTATGTCACTTAGCTAAGATTTCAAAGTTTCAGTGTGCTTTTTCCCAAATCACTTTCCAAGTATCTGTTGCAGCAAGGATTCTCTCAGTCTTGAGGAGTAACCTTGAGAGGCATCTGTACTGAAGGGGAGATCCTGGCATGCAGCCTGCTGCTGTGTGGGAAAGCTCAACAGGCCATGGGCTGTCTGCTGTTTATGGAGTAAGATAACTGACTCAGTCATATTTGTATACCGACTACAGATGTTGGATTCTTCCAAATTTGTCTTGAGTTGGACATTGCCCAGCACTGGGTTAGGTGGGCGGATTGCACAAACTGGTGCTTGGCTACTGTGTTATCTGCCTCCTTTGAATCCACATGACCAGAAAGGTCAGGTTGTGGTGGGGTAAGCACACTGTCACAAGCACCAGCATTCTCTCTCCAAGCTTCCATGATGCTCTACTGGTGCAACAGTCAGTTCTGTGGGTCTTAACATTCATCTGTCAAAAGACAGGCATAGAAAAAAATGTTTGGAGATGGAGATGGGGACTTAAGATGCAGGGGAGGGAGAACAGCAGGGTACCATGCTCCAGGTTGAGCCTGTTCACGATGTACTGGACTCATTGATGTTCAGCTTCATGCAATACTGCACAAGTTGTCAAGGATTTTATGATAAATTCTGGTATCCTGTTTTCCAGTGATGGCTGACATTTTATTATTTGTCATGAAGATGGTTGAACTAATGTGGTAACAAAGATCATAAGTTCACTTGAGTAACCAAAGTACCTGGAGCCCTGATCCCTCCTTTTGTTCATCACAATTTTCTCCTTAGCTTTGTCACACAATAAATACTAGTATATATTACCAGAAGAGAACTCTAGCTGCAAACAATTGGTTGATTTCTGGTTTAAAGCTATACTGCTTGGCAACTGAGATTTTATCAACTGCAACTTTTTCTCAGCCTCCACAAATTATTTTTTGAAGTAGCTCAATCAAACTTCAGTAGTGTTTTAAATGAAGTAAGAACTGTAATATGGCCAGATAATGACCCTGATTAACACAATCAGAGACTTGCCCAAGCAAATTCTAGTTCTCTTGAAAGAGTGTTGTTCTTATGCTAATAATAATGAAATTAATAGCAAAGTCTCCACTGTTTTCAGCTGTGGAAGGTCAAGACCTAAATTCAAGATTTGATGACAATTAATGATTATGGATATTGTACTTTTGTACCTCTTGTTACTACTACTACTCTTGTCACTACCATAAAGGAGAACTCCCACCACCACCAGCACATACATTTGTGAAACTGTCAAAAGAATATTATGGAAAGAAAAAAAAAAAATTTCCTAAGTTCATGTGAGATGGGAGAAAGGGAATAGGCTTTGGTAGAGATTACGAGGTACAAAGTACAGCTCAAGTTGAATGTACAAACGAGTCTTTAAGAATTTCTGTTTAACTTCAACAAAACCATTCTCCAAAATCAATTGGCTTAATTGATTGTTGTGGCACTAACAGAACAACTGAGAGTTAAGCTGGCAGCCTCTGGTTTATTGATACATTAATCAGGAGTAAAGGTAACAACTAGTTGCTAAATCTCTGATCTGTATGTAGTGTGGCAAGGAGTACAGTCTCAACAGTTCATGTGGTAGGAATTCTAACTTGGGGCAGAGGGTGGTTTCCTAAACTGACAAGCTGAAGAATGATAGTAAGACTCAGTTTAATCTTCTCAGAAGAGAATTGCTATGCATTTTCATCTCTAAAATGCTATGAACAATTAATTAATACTATGATCACATTTAAAGATGTTATACATATAGTATCAAAAATATCTAATAATTGATGAATCAGTGAACATACTGATTAATGAACCGTATGGTATATCGATAATATCTCTTACCGAGAAGTCCCACAGGGCCTACATATTACTGCATTCTCACGTGATACAGATTTGCATTAAAGGAAAAAGGGGTAACCAAAGACTTACAGTCTTTAAACATTAGCTTATTTCCTTCTGATAGAAAAGTTGTTTTATTCTTTATTGATAATAAACTGGCTTTTCCTGTTGTTTATGAAAATGATAAAGCAAACGGGTTTTCTGTCTGGAGACCTCCCGGGAGTGTCCCCAAAGCGCAGCGTGCAACAATTACAAGCTGAATCTCAAAGCTCTCATAGGTAGAATTGGTAAAAGCAAGGGAGCTCACTAGCTGGTAGGTACCATCACCTCACTGTGGGGAATTTTCAGATGTGCCGAGGCAATTTTAAGAGCTGCAAGGGTAGGACAAGTCTGTATCACTGTTTCAAAGACTGAGAACATTATTTTGATGCTTCTTATCAAATAACAGATGAAGATGCTCAGCAGGCTGTATGTGTAAACGTGTCAGTGAGGATTACTGTGATTCCATTTTCTATGCATTTAACTTTAATGCAGTGAATCTTGCTGCCTCTCAGCTAACCTGTGGACTGGGAATTCTGTTAAGTTAATGCAGTGCTAGAGGAGCTTTGAGGTTCAAGGTCTTAGAACTCAATTACAAGTGCACTCTGTCCTCTCTTTATCTATCTGTCCTGCTTTTCCCGAAATACTTTGATTCGTGTTTTCCTTCCACCACAGGCAGAAGTTAGCTCTTTGCATCTGTAAAAACTGAACACTCTGGTATATGTAACTTTGAACAGATGCTGTTTACTGCCTATTGCTTAAATAGGGTCGGGTTTAATGCCTAGAAGCCCTGCATCCCTTCTTCCTAAATCCTTTTGCTGAATGGTTTGAAGAGATAAAGAAACCTCCTGACTTGGGTTTATATTTTCAGACCTGTATTTTAAAAGCCAAAGGGTGTTGCTTCATATCAAACATTCACATTTAGAGCATCTATGAACAGTGTGTGAACTTCTCAGATGATTTTTTTTTCTCTTCAAAACCATTCCTTCTCTTCACAACACAGCACTGCATTATAGGAAAGTGATGCAATGACCATACTATTATGTTGTAGCAATACAGCATGGTGAAGTGTCATTTTTACACAATGATTTCCATTTTTGTGAACAAGTCTTTAAGAGAGAGATTTTCAACTGATGTAAATCTTGTCACTGCTTTGGAAGCACGTAAGGATCTTCCTCAAAATACTACTTTAAATGAACTAAGAAATTACCCATGTCATTAAATAGTAAGTTTTGGAACTAAATAGTTCAATTTTGAAGTATTTGTAGTGATATTTTCTTTTTGTAGTGAAAAATGTTTTATCAACTGAGTTATAGATGCATCTTTCCTGAGACATTTTTCTGCTTCCTATTACTTTGAAAAGAAGTAAATAATCATTAAAATTCTAGTTCTGTGGGAGCTTCAGAGTGAAGAGCCTGACACACAGGGCACTGAGAATGAAAAGGAATGCCACAGATCAATTGAAAAGGCAGCTTCTTTGGCACACTGTTATTGTGCAACATTTTGTATCATGCTGGAATATCTGTTAGAATAAAATCACTGGACAGTTATTTAGTACATTAATGGACAGTCCTGTTTTCATCAGTCATTTATTTTTCTGCTGGTATAATGATGTAGTGCTTTTTAAGGAAAAAGAACATGTAGGGTTAACTGTAGTCATGAGAAAGACAAGCAATTATTTAATATTTTTCTTTATTTAAATACACAATCGTTATATACAGTATAACTAAAAAAAAATAGCTTTGACTTGGAAAGCTCTTTTGCCTTAAATAGAACACCAGTTACAAACAGAAGTATTGTTATGACATTTTGGTAGTGAGGATTTGTCAGTTATCTCCAGAACTTCTGAGGCTGTGTTGTGTGCAGAGGCTTACAATACCATCTATGTAACTGATAATGTGATTTCTGTGTATGTGTCTGTATTAGTGGTGGAGAAAACAGTACCTGAAACCTTACTGAACCTGAACTAAACCTGGAAGGATGCAGAGATTAATGTGGCTTCCAAATAGGGATGATATGGAAAGAGACAAGTTTTGTTAAGTTCTCTCAGTTTCTTTAGTCTGTAACAAAATAATTATCTTTTTTCTGCTCTGTTTTGGTCAACAAAAAATGAAAGCCTTGACAAGCCAGTTACTTGTTTTGTCCTTCAATATTAGGACTGGGAAAAAAAGGGCATTGTGGTAGGGGATGGATTAGGTGTTTGGTTATAAGCTCAGTTCCTGCTTGGCTTTGCCCTCAAATTTTAAAGATTCATCTTGCAGTCCCATTCATAGCTTCTAAAATGTTGCTTAGGATCTTCTCATAGTAAGTTGTTATCTCTCATTGATATTTATACAAGATATATCTCAAATACTTTTCCAAACATATTTGTGCCATTTGTTTTGGTCAGGAGTTACCTGACTAGATTATACTATCAGTCCCATTTTATTAAAAGCTTATAGCTCCTTCCATAATGTCATTTCCAAATACTTGTCATTCTTCTCTCCTGGATTGTGGCCTGTCAGTAACTGTGGGTTTCTTTTTCTAAATGCTGATTAGAGTATTTTCTGAGGTCTGTATTAGGTTCTGCTGCCCTACATTATGATATTTTTATTGATTTATAAAT